>JAHZMX010006003.1:0-16870 GCA_027743895.1 Seira musarum | reverse complement strand
CATATCCGCTACAACGATTTACGCTATATCAAAGAGCTCGCTCATTCAAAATGTATTATACCATTTTTGGGCGACACAACTTGCTCCGTAATAATGATTATTCCGTAATATCTATTTCCGCAATATCAAGCTTCGACTGTATTTACATTTTATTTCCTTGGCCACGTTGATTCACAAATGAACAAATATACGAAATAATGAATGGTTGAAAATCGGCCGTCGTTCCTCAGCTTTAGCAACCTGGAGACACTTCTTCATTTCATCATCATCATCTTCGTCAGTCCATTGAGGAACCAACGAAGCAAGCCTCTTTTTGAACTCGTCTATGTACTCGTCTTCGGAGGTTTCGAGTCAGGAAATTTCTCGCAGAATCGCAGGTACAAATAGCATGAGAACAGTTGCAGATGGCGCCAAATGGAGTTCATTCTATGATACAAACTCCAGAATTAGAGTGCTGGAATGCGCAGTTAAATAAATGGTTATAAAATTAAATTTGTCAAGCAATTTACGTTTATTTGAATACTTTCAAGTCCTCGAATAAAAATGTTCTATCAAGAGCCAATGATTTAGCTCATCCGTTCAAACAAACGATTTATACGTAATGTCTCAGACATTTTTGCAAAATGCATAAATGTGTACGGCGAGGTGATACATGATGAATTCCCTCAACCTAGATAAAAACTCGTGGAAACGTGGCAGTGTGATTATGATTGGCGTGGTGTCGAACACGACGAATCCAACACGCTACGCATATTTTTTTTTAATCCAAAGGCAAACTATGACACGACGAGGTGGATATAGGGATTGACAAGGAGCACCATGAGTAAATTTGTAGCATTTAAAGATGGCGGGCTTTTCTAGAAGGACTATTCGAAAAAAAACAGAGTAATTGCACTGCGTACGCCGCAGTGGTACCAAAACGAGCTGAAAATGTACAGATATTATGTAACCTTCAACAAATGAAAAACTGCCAACACAGCTTAGCCAAAATCAAAGCTGGAGCGATGGAGTGAATGCCGTGTTTGATTTAGCATTAGGTTTGCTTGGTTTTCGGTTTCCGAAGTGTTGGATTGGAATGAAAGGATTTACGTGTCTAAATTACACGATTATGTTTTTTAATGTGACTTAGAATGACAATAATGTTTTATCATGATGCAATCGGTGCACATGAAAATAATGGGAACTGAAGTTGTCTTTCTTTACACTTATCGTACTGTACTTTAAAAGCGTATAAATAACTTGAGGGTTGTCGCTAATAAGCTTATTACATTACATATTCTTACATTTTATGAAACAAACGATTGTGTCTGTGTCTGAATTGGATATGATATAATGTCTTGAACCCTAAAAGTGATTCAAGTTGAACTCCTGCATTTTTCTTTTAAGTTGATATGTTCCTCTATGTAAAATGATTATAACTGTAATATGAATAGACGGATGGTGAAGAAAGTGAGAATTTTTTAACACAGTTTTTAAATTGCATCAGGAAAGCACTGTCTTATTTTCATGCCTTATCCAGTTGGTGTTTCTGGCATCCAAAACGATACATATATTGCAAATTGCAATTGTAGTAAAGCTGCAAAATAACAATGACAAGGATGGAAGGAATCGATGCACCATGGTATGGTGGATGAGGTGAAACTGTGAGTTGGCTTTGGCATTTCGGATTTGATGTCGCCATTTGCAATTTCACCCTCAACATCAAAGTTTCAGTTTGCTTGCATTGCTTGACATTAATTTGATATATTATAATATTTCAAGTTTATTAGTTTTTGCGAAATATTTTTCAATTTAAAAACCACCATTTAAAAAAAGCCCTGTCTTTTATAGATTGTAATTTTAAATTAATTATATTATCTAAACAATTCGTAATGACTTCGTGGAGCGGAATCCTTGTCGCAGTGGAACTGAGTACTGCTATTGTAATGTTTCTGCTTTGGTGGTGTGCTCAGAAAGGATACACAACCTATAACATTATCAAACTTCCGAATTCGACGAATTCCGAGAAGTAAGATTGTCAAAAATTATGAAATATACAAAAACGCATCAAATGAAGTCAGTTATATACTCATACGCAGTGATTTTTAATAGTATTGTGTGTTCTATCTATTTCACGCAGGTTTGTGTTTTATCGCAGCTCCGAAGCAGGAGGACTTCAGTTGGAATTAAGCAAGGACCTGGCTGCCTTGCTGTTTCAATACTGTAAGTGATATATACGTCTTAAGCAATAGTGAAATTTAAGAATATTTTGTGACTTTTCAGAGATTAAATGCTTCAAACTAAACTGACTATCGTTCATTTTGTTTTACTTGCGTAGTTTTCATCCTGGCAATCGCTTTTCTCGTTTGTTTGGGCCTAACTAGTATTGGTTGTCACATTTGCAAGTCGGAATCCACTGGGGCGAGCGAGGGAGGAAGAAACAGGCGAGCGAGTGTCTTCTACAGCGAAGCCGAGCAAAGGGAACGAGAAAATTTGGATGAGGGGTACGATGATGGTCGTAATACCGATCAAATCTCCGTAAAGAATGAGTCAAGAGACAAAGTAGAGTAAAACTGAACGTTCACGTAATGTACATATACTAACAATTTAAACAATTTTACTGAACATTTAAAAAAGTTTTGTATTAGATAATAAATATTAGAATGGGGACAGTTAAATTTTGAAATGAGTCTTGCCAGGTATGTGGTATGCCTTCGTCAGGTGTATTTAAGTAGTAAAGTGTTTGTAAGGGATGGATGGTGTGGAGGAGAAAGAATAGTTTAGAGACCTTTGTCTTATATTATGGCATCAAAAGAATGTCTTGTGACTGTTACATAGTTTTCGCCTTCTTAAAACATTTTTACAGAAATAAAAACTTAAGTCCATTCATTACCATACTTTGATTGGAATCAGAAATTCTTTTCCAATCCAATAATATTACAAGATTAACCAAGCCAAATTCATTAATGAATGATGCAACTCATCAAGTGCAAAACACATCTGCATACTCAAGTTGTCAACTTCCTATCCTGCACAACTCTCTCTCTGTCACATTTTTATCCATCTCATGTCCAGAGTGAAGTAGTTTACCATACCACTCAATTTCTTGATGGGATAGTAGAAACTGACGTGCCGTACCGAAAACAGGGTTATCAAGGTCATTGATATTAATAATTATGCCATTGAAATTCAGAACTTTTCTAAGCATCTGGGAATGAATTACAGTACATTTCCCCATTTGACAGTTAGGATTTGCTTGTCAGTCGGCAAACCTCTTCTACAAACATCCAATCCTTATCAAATGATTTTTACTGATAAATCATATTTTTTTATTTAAGGAATATTTCAAGGTATTGAGGTTTGCACAGTATTTAGGCCGGGCTTGAGAAATCTAATGCTGAAATTCGTTTGGATTAAATCATATAGCGTTTGCATGTAAATTGCCTTATCAGTTTTGTTTCATAAAGAAGGGCTTTTCCTACTCGATGAGTGTTGATCATAAACCTCTTCCCATTTTGAGCTGATTAGTTAGAATGGAACTTATTAAATACTGGAAGCACGAAACTTCAAAAATTCAGTATAAAGGAAGCATTCCTTTCGTTCTTATGTCCGGCATCCAGACGTAAATCTTGTCCTCCAGTTTTGTTCCTCATTCTCAAGCACAGAAAAACGTTTGTTCATTGGCATTACTGGTCAACCCACTCATCTCATCCCAACACTTCGGGAGAGAGTCTAGTCACATAATCATTTGCGTCAAGTGAGAAATAAAAGGCTTACATAAAATATATCTGTCATTACAAGCCTTCCAGCAATGTCCCACTAGCCCACAAGTCCCTCTGCATTGCATTAATAATACTAAACCTGTTTTTCCCTTCTTCTCTAATAATAGCCACGTCAACTGAAGGTCATGGCTAGCACCAATTTTTCTGTTTGCTGGAGAACATCAACAAGATTACTTTCTGTGCAATCGCGGAGCTCTCATGTTCATCGGTTCTCACTGTCCCAAACTCAACTCGTTAGAAAGATGTCGTCTTTTCTCATTAACGATCCCAAATATGGGTTTTTGAAAGACCTAGGACTATCGGAGAAAAATTCTGGAGTTTATGATGGTGCCTGGAAGGGATCTGGCGAGGTATGTACTTTAAATATGTTATGAATTCAAATATTGAATGACGTCCGTGAATTTCATTTTTAAAAACAGAGTTGCATCGTAAATCGTGTGCATGGCCTGTCGCGTTAATTGTGTTAACACTTTAAAGACTTTCATGACATTTACTTAAATTTTCAGGTTGAGTAAAATAGATATATAGCAGTAGCTTATTTAATCATAAATCTTAACCATGCATGTAATATATGCATTGTGGGCTGTAAATACTAATATTTTTTCCGTTTCCACATCCTCAGGTTCACGACGAAGTTGTTTCGAAGCTGGTGAAGGCATATTCTCAAATCTTTAATAGAGTCGGTGACCCCTTAGAGTCGACCACTTTATTGGGACCGTTGCATAGCAAAGTCGGAGTTGAAAACTATTTAAACACCATTGGTGAAGCAAAGAAGCTTGGCGGAAAAATCGAAATTGGGGGCAAGGTAGTGCATATATATCGAATGTGCATATATTTGAACTACACACTATTTTGTGCTTTGCAATTTGCAATTGAAATGTTGAATATGAGTCGTTTTATTTTCAAGGTTCTCGAGAGAGAAGGAAACTTCGTTGAGCCAACAATCATTTCAGGACTACCCTACAACAGCCCAGTGGTCTTGCGTGAAACCTTTGCGCCAATCGTTTACGCTCTGAAGGCTTCCAGTCTGGACGAGGCAATCAAAATTAACAACTCTGTGGAACAAGGATTGTCAAGCAGTGTCTTCACCCAGAGTATTGCAAACATTTTCCAGGTGCGTACAAGGAAAAAGTTTGAAAACTTTCGATACTAGTGAACAGACTTAACCGTAAAATATTATTTTGCAGTGGCTTGGACCAAATGGATCCGACTGTGGAATCGTTAACGTCAACATTCCCACAAATGGCGCCGAAATTGGAGGTGCATTTGGTGGAGAGAAGGCAACAGGCGGAGGCAGAGAATCAGGATCTGATTCATGGAAGCAGTATATGAGACGCTCAACGGTCACGATAAATTACACGAAAGAACTGCCGCTTGCCCAAGGAATCAAATTTGAGTGAAATCGATGAAACCAGATAAATTCGACTGATTTCCAGATCTTAATAAGTGCCAAAATTCACATAGGAATTTCAATTTCAACATAGTTGCCAACAAATGAGACAATCAATAACAAAGACTTTGAATAAACATTCGTCTGAAACAAGTTTATTTATATTTTTGGTGTGAAAAACACGTCATCCATATGAATACAAAATATTCACTTCATAAGAGTTCTCAACTGACAATGAGATGCATGCTTAAAAATATAATAAGTCTATTTGTTTAAGTAAAAAGTATATGTATCTGGCAGTTTTGCCTGTTTGCATAGAGTTAGATAATAGAATACGATAGCATAATCAATGGTTATTACTAATCATGAAAAATTGCAACAACGGATTTTTAAAGCCAGATTTAAAGGACTTCATTTTTTTTTCAAATACGCCTGACTTGTCAGCGCAATAATGTTTGATAGTCCAGTTTAACAAAACTATTTATTTGTTTGACTTATTGCACAATGTGACAGCTGCACGCAAAGGTTGCATACAAAAGAAACCCTGATTGATATAAAGAGCGTCTCAAAGATTTGGCAAGACTAAGTTACTTTTTGAACATTTTTTTGAAGCATAGTTTCATATTTTTGAAACCTATATAAAATGCATTTATATCTTCGTGTATTCCAATATTATATATACATAGGTTTGGGTAACAAATATTACAATGTAACATAAATAATCAACATGGTGGACAAAAAATGTGCAGAACAATACATTACTTTCTCTCAAAGGAAAGTGCTGCATCTAGGATAAAAATAATTTGTTGAAGTAAAAGTCAAGAACAAGATAATGGAAAAGGTAGTTCGTAAATGAGAACCCGGAGATGGTAGTAATTAAGTCTATCGTTAACACGCTTAAACAACTTAAGTTTAATTTTATATTACATGGCCACAGCTAGGAATCTCTTTCTTGTTTCATTAAGACGCATTTAATAGAACACTTCAAGGCTCTTAAATATGACAATAAGTATAAAGTGTACAGATAAGGCATTTGTTTGCAGTTTGCGTAAGTCGCCCGAAGTACCAAACTTTCTTTTTTATTTCTTGTGCTTTCATTAATAATACTAATTGTCAGGCTCAGTTTGAATTGAAAGCTGCACTGATAAATACCAATGAATGAAGTACCTTGTTTACTAAAAAGCATTAAACTTATTTGGAGTACTTTCCATCCTTTTAGAGATCAGTGATGTCCACCTCCTTCAGTTTCATGTATAGACACGATGAAAAGATCACTCCGATAATCTAAAACCAGAATGATTAATTAAAATGCTATGTTTAAGTTTAATCTTATTGGTGCTTTGCCACAAGAAAAGTAAAGACAAAGTTCCTCACCTGCAGAATACACAATCCCAGACCGGATATTGTCAAATATCCCAAGTGGTTTTTTACCGTATCCGAAAGTTTATGAATACACCCACTGTAGTAAATATTAGACGGATGGTCACGAACTCCGCAAGCTGGTCCAACGGTTTTGCAACAGGAATCTGGTACTTTATTTTCCTTTGCCAAACCATCCAATCGCCATCTACTATACTGCCAATCCCTACAGATATCACAAAAGGATACACAAAAATGTAATTGCAATTGCAGTGGTGGATTGCCATTTGCAATGTTAGAACGATTTTTAGAAGGGCAAACATTGGTGCCCGTCCATCTTACTCAAAAGAATTAGCTCCGCAGCAGTGAAATTCCCTCTGCATCTCATCAATGGCATGTGTCTTTGGCGCAGCTTCTGGAGGTTCCTTCCCGTAATTTTCAATGAAGGTTCCGTTCAGTCTTGCTTGCAATTCCTGGTAGGCCTGTTCCCTGTATATGTACGCCAATGTTCCTGCCATCACCTCCAGCAAAAAGATAAGCAACAAGAGTAGAATATACACGAAGAGATAACAACGATCGCTTTTTGCAATCCCACAACATCCAAAAACTGCTGCGATGAGGCCTAGAACTCCAGCTGCCAACAGAAGATAACTAGTCCAGGGATAGCTGACATCAGATAACAACGAAATGAATCCGTGTTCTGCTAGAACGCTCCACACCGCAATTAAAAGGACGGTGATTGCTCCACAGAGAAAAAAGAAATTAAAGATGTACAAGTAGTTGCGTAGAAGGCTTTTGGAGCACCAGCCTTCTTTCTTTTCGTACTTTCTGTTGCTCATCATCTTTATTGTCGAAAATTTTGGAAACGGTTAAGCTGCAATGAATTAACTCTTTGAAACACTTATTGATATCAAGAAATGTCCATGCCAAAGACAAATAAATGACAAAGGTAAATCATGCTACTAATGAGAGTAAAAAATTCAACAAGGGACAAAAAAAAGTTCTTAGGAAATATTTTTGTTTTCTTGGTTGGGATTTGGGATTGGGAAGGGAATGTGCATTCTATGATTCTAGACCAAGATGTTTGTTTTGTTCATATCGTGTACATTTTTTATTGAGAATCCTCCTCCTCCTCCTGCATCAGTAAAATTAGCATTTCACATTCTTGCTCTTTTCTACATTGACTTCACTTCAATGACTCCTGTGCGTGTATGAGTTCTCTACTCTTTTAACTCTTCTTGGTTCATAAATCCCTGCTATATCTGTGATGCATGCCTAAGCATTTCTATAACTAATGTAAGACAATCTTCTCGTTTCCCTACCTCACATCTGCGCCCATTATTTTTTTGTTAATCCAATATCCAATTCATCTTACGGAGGCTGTTAGCAACACGACCATATAAATTCAGCAGAAGTTGGCTATAAAGATGAAATGAAAATGTTGGGGGAGGATTTCATAAAAAGTCTTTGTCAAAGGCAGAGTAACTCCTTCGTCATTATGAAACATTTTGACTTGTTCGTTTGGGGTAAGAAGTAAGAACTAAACTAATGCATTATGGTCTGCAGCTTGTGTATGGGTGCAACAAAAATTGCATGCGTTAAATGTTGACTTATCGAGATAACCACAATAAATAGGATTTTATGTTCCACCCATAAATTTTCTGTGATCAAATATTTACACTGTACACAACCAAGCATGTATCTGTATTGAATGTAAAACGATTATGTAATGCATGTATGTAACCATTTTAGGAAAGTGCTGTCTATTGGAAATCATGGGCACTCTAAAACGTTTACTGCAGTTGCTGACAAAGCATTTAAATGTCAAATCTTCATTCAATTTTAAAACATGCATGTAAGCCGATTTAAATTTATTGCAACACATTTTATTCTGAAAAAATTAAATCCAAATTCATATTAAACCTCAGGAGGTGATCTCACTTTCCCCCTTTCACTCCATATGCTGTGTAAACTCGCTTCATTATGTGCTCATATGCAGACACAGACTCGTCTTTTTCATCATTTTCCAATCCCTCCACAGCAGCTTGCTTTCCTTGCTCATTTAAATATGCATTGATAACAGAAGATGTCAATGGACGAACCAATGTGTCATTATCTGGAGCGATGAAATAAGCAAATGAATATCGTGCTAAACGACGTTCATTTTCGGTTTTGGGAATAATGACCCTGTGAAGCTGGACAAAAAATAGACAACTTCTATGCTTATTTAATTTATGATTTGTGTGGAATTAATTATGCTAGGATTTTTAGCATTTTAAGGCCACTTACGGTAGCTTTATAGTATTTTTTAGTCCACATTTCCAGCAGGTCTCCAGTATTGACCAATATGGCGTTTGGAATTGGCTCGACGCTTAGCCATTTCCCGTCGCACGTTTTTATCTGATTCAAACACGTACGGATTGAAATATGAATACCCATAAAATTTGACCTTTACAAGGTTAAGCATAATTACCTCGAGTCCTCCAACTTCATTTTGGAAAAGAAAGGTCATAATTTCATAGTCGGTGTGCTCAGCACAACGAACTGTGGCGGCTGGTAATTTTGTATCCGTCAAAATGGGTGGGTAATAGATCATGCTAAATTCACATTGATTTCCAATCCCCTTCGTATTCAAATGTCTGCAGCAGTGAAGAAAAAAGTCTGGATCACTTAATTTCAGCGACATAGCTAGCAATCTGAGAACCATTTTTATGAGTGGTCTACAGTGCGTTTCCAAATTTGCATAAGTGGAACTGAAGGATATTATCTCCGAGGGAAATATGTGGTCTTTTGTTGTTATGTCAAAACACTCACGGTATTCGTACTTTGAGTCCTCGTGAAGTCTAAAAAAATCATAATGTTTTTTGGCAATCCGAAATAAATGTATGCATATTATACTAATTACAGTACTACAGTAAGTTTATTATATTATGAGCATGTTCCTTACAATTCCTGACCGGGTTCAACCCAACCATTTCTACTTTTATCAATTTCTTTCCTGTATGTTTTCTTGGTTTCCAATGGTAATTCAAAAAACTGTTTGCTAATATTGAAATTTGCGCTTATCTGCAAACAAATAAAAATGGGAATGAAAGGATTATTTAAAAAAAATGTTACTGTACTAAAATATAAATAAAATTCCTGTGGATTCTTACAACTTCGTTGGGGATCCCATGATTGATTAAATACATGAAGCCAACATTATGCAAAGCTTCCCGAATTTGATTTGACACCACTTCCCAATCCTGGTTTTTTAGGCATCCTCCTCCCGATTTCTTTGTGAGATTTTGTAAGTCAATCAATGGGACGGAAGTCATTGTGCCAGTAAAGTTGAATTGATTTCGTTCGGATGATTTCTCCGCAATTTTCTGTAGCTTGGAATATGCCTGGAGTATTTCCAAATGTCAGAGCTGTTGAAATTCTGCTGTTGGAACAAGAGAAAAATATTTGTACAACAAAGCCAATTCAGCTACAGAATAAGGAGTCATCAATTGCGTAGACCAATATATATCTCGTCAGACATCTGTAAGAAAGATTAAACTATCTTCTTAAATGTACCATTTTTATATTTTTAATCTTTAATCTGATCTGGTCTCAAACGTAGGGGATTATGGAAAGTACCAGATTATAAAAAAATTATTCGCCCGTGTAAACGTTTTATGAATACATATTAAGTTTCAGTATTTGACACTTGTGATTGTGACATTAAGTCTTGGAATTCAGTTACTTTGTAACTGGAAGCTCTGCTAAATTACGATCGCCCGGCAAATTTTCCACGGCTAACGAAATCGACCCATCGCATCGGGTGTCATCTTGCTCTTGACCATATAACAAATATGAAAACTTAATAATAATAATGAATGTCAAATACACACATTTAGACCACGCATAATCGCTTTGTTAGTCGTATCATCCAATTCACACATCATCGTCATTGACATCATATACTAAAAATATATACCTCAACCTCACGTGAGTGATATCTGCAGCCTTTGTACTAAACAATTTTTGTGTACATTCATCTCAAAATCTCAACATCAACACGACTCGAGCCAGACAAAGATATACAAATATGATCAGTTGGTTATTACACCGGTGCAGTTGACAGATCTCTTATTTTAATAAAAATAAATCAATGAATAATAACTACCGATATAATATATACAAGTGAGAAATTTACATAATGATTTTAAAGAAATTTTTGAATTTGGCAAATGCAAAAGAACTGCATTTGAAAAGTCATGTTGGATTTATCAAAGAATTTATCAGAGCTAGCTTGCTCCGATTTCCCTTCCAGGTGAGACAAATACAATTAACCGTACGACCTACATATCAATTAACAAAACAGTTATGAACGTTGTAAATCCCAATCAAGAATATCACAAGTTTTGGAGCGTTTTTGCCGGCGGAGCGAGCAACGCCAGGATTCCAAGAAATCATCTTAGCTTCAGCAAGGGGCGAGGGAGGTCTTTGTGGTCACTTGAATAACTACGTGAAGCTCCAATTAGATTGTTTGGGATACCACACGGAGCTTATATCAGGATGCTTCCGTCGCACGGGCATACCCATGAGTCATTATCTTGTGAAAGTGAAAGTTCCTCCTCATCTGAACAAGGAGGGAGGATCAAGTCAAAATCCAATGGAAAACAGAGTGGGAAGAACATATTTGGTAGATGTTGGTTGCGGAATTCCATTGAACGAACCCATTTGCCTTGAAACATTACCTTACCGAGCAAGAGCTGGCGGTCTCAACTTCCGCTATGAAAGGGTTGATGAGCACACAGTCCAAAGAGTAAATGAATGTGGGGATGCCATAATCGGACAGGTAAAAATTCGTTAGTTAGTAAAACAGTCTCGCCTTATCTGTCCTTAATTTTATTGTAAAACAACGTTCATTTCCTTTTTATTTATTTCAATAATTTTAGAAACCCTCTACATTCATCAGTCCACAAGATTACACTATTGATCTTCGTCCTAGAGTCTTCACCGATTTCAAAGATTCTGTCCATGAAGTTTACAGCAATCCACGTTCAGTATATTTGCATCAAGGGATTTATTGTTTTCGTTATATGAATATGACGGAGGATGACTTTGAGATCGTGTGCGTTCGAGGAAAGGATCTAATTTTCATCACTAAGGAAACGCGACATGTTCAATCCTTTGAAACGTATGAAAGCCTGAAACCTAGTCTTTTGAAATACTTTCCAATGATTAGTCCAAGGGAGGTAGAATTGGCTGTGAAGCATTATAGCATTCCATTTGAGGAAGCACTTAAAATGTCCAGCAAGTCCACCTAACAAAATGTATTGTTGGCCGCTGAATATTTCGAAAAACATTATTCATAATCATAATAAAAACTTACTTAACTCGCACTAAAAGCTTCTTTCATTCCAAAACATTTTTGTGCTATTGATTGTGATCTTATTGTTTGGTAACCGAAAATAAAAAGATATATATTCATTCTTGTATTGCTACGAAAGTGGACAGTAATATTTAACCAGTGAGATTTCAATTAGTCTGGATAAAAGGAAAAAAAATATGCCATTTTACACTTAAGAGTAAGCTTGGTACAATTTTTGCCTAGTTTATCTGGTTCTGGCCATCATTTTACCCTTGGACTTCCAATATTCTGCATTGCCCATATTAGACTTTTTTTAAAATCGGAAATTTGGCTTTTCGCACGAATCTATAGAATTTGACAATGAAGAAGGAAAATGTTGTGAAGACGTTGGCTCTTATCTGTTTCCTCACTCCTGGAAATATTAAGGCTCGAAAAGCATGGTTCTTCAGCATTATTTCGTTACTGAGCTTGATTGCTCTTGCTTTTTCAATCGGAAGCTTGGTCGTAGAAATAATTGGTTACCGAAATTTTTCCAAATCAAAGCATACAAACGAGTTGTATAAAAGTCTGGAGCATAAACCTATTCGTGCTGTAGCATATTGCTTGACCTCAGATAAAACGGCAAGATACACCAATGAAACTACAACGGAGAACGAATCAGTATCAACAACTAAACCAACGGAAAAGAATGCTCCTCATCACTCCGGATTGTTGGAGGACATTGTGAACACAGCCTACAGGCTTCTCGTATTTGGAGGGAACATCTTAGTACGAATTTTTATATGGATTAGTTTCACCACAGTAATTGATTTACTTAAAAGCGTTTTCTCGGCACAAGAAGGAAGGTCCGAGATGCAGAACCATTTCATGATGAAACTTTGGGTCGATTCTGCTCAGAAGTGGTCAGGTAACGAAAAGATCTTCTTCTTCATTGTAATCCTTTCCCAGTCATTAAGGGAAATCGAACTGGTCATACAATTTAACACTTCCATTGTGAACACGGGGGTGGAGTTATTGGACATGAGTTGCGTTTTGATCGAAGCAATCGTTGAACAAGCAAGAATTCAATTCACACGAGAACTTGTAATGGAAGTGTCCACATTCGTTTTAATTATTACAATGAAGGCATTTGAGAATGTTTTAGCTACAATCGCAGGTCAGTCTGAAGAAGATTCAGAAAACGAATATGACAGTAACGCCGGAATTTCTGTGGCGGATGATAAAATGTCGAATGAAAATGGAAAGATTTTCGATGAACGAGTTGAAAATTCCGACCTCCTCTTTGTCAAAACGCAAGCAATGCTATTGAAGGCAGAAATGAGTAGAAAGGCAGCAAAGGGAAGGAATCCCTTAATTCTTCCAAATGGAATGAGCAGCAATTATAATCATGTCTCAGAGATTGTGAGCAGTTATGAGAGTGGTCACAATCCTGACTTATCAATAATCTTTCAAAATTCAAAAGAGAAGCAAATTTCAGCAGTTTATCCAATTGGGAATGACAGGGTAGATGTCATATATTCGCAAATGAATTTCATCATAAGCATGTACTTTGAATTGATGACGTTATGGGAACGAGCTGGAAGGCTGACGGGGTTCATTACACTCCTACTGTTTTGTGAACTGACAACCACGTTCTGTTTCAACACTTATATCACCCTTGATAACTCGATGGAGTTTGGACTTTTGTCAGTTTTCGGAATCCTTGGGCTGCTCAGAGGGATCATTATTGTGACGAAATTTGTATGCGTTTGCAATTCTGCCCAGGCTTTGAGGGATATGGTACTCTCATATTTTTCAAAATCCTTTGAGTTTGCTTGTTAAAATGTCCTACCAATTTTATCTAGACTCCGGTATTGCTTGACCGCGTCCTGAAACTAAAACTACAACTTTTGAGTTTGCCGAGCGACTGCTACAGAACGAGAGGAGGGAAGAGTGGTCCAAGGGCAGATGGAGGACACATGGCACCTTATGAATGTGAGCGATGTCGTGGATTAGGAAGCTTCCTCAGTGAGATGGTGTCCTATATTCGAGCCCATCCTTTTGAACTTTCGGCACTCGGTTATTTTACCGTGTCAAGGTCAACCCTAACTACGGTAAGTACTGAACAGAAAATAGGTATTACGAGTAAACTCATTAAATCATCAAAACTCATGTTACTTTCTAACTCTATCATTAGATTACTGGCGTGATCGTTACATACCTCGTCGTTTTGGTGCAATTTCAATCATATTCATCGTCATAAAAAAACTGGCAAAATTACTTATGACCAAAAACAAAAAAATGCTGCCATATTCAGCCTATGGTACAATATAATGAATTAGTAATCTGTAGTCGAAATATAGAATTTATTCTTGATGATAATCCGAAAATACAAGAACATTATTGAAAGATAGAAAGATAGGATAAAAAATTCTGGACTTTAAGTCTAGATTGGTTTAAAACAAAAATAAATGATCATATTTGATCCGTCACAAGCTGAAATGTCCTAGAATTTAAAAATCCTGATACATACATAAATAAACTTCCAATTATGTATAATTACAAGACAAATCCGTAAGTTTTTCCCATTTCTTGCACCAGCAAAGACTTTTCATTCTCAGGAAGAAAACATGAACGTGCTGCATTAAAATTCTGTAAAGAAATAAAGCCTCATCATTTATCAAGATACATCAATATCAAACAATAAATCCACTTTCGCCCAAGCATATGAAAATATGATTTTGCGGAGCTTATAAGAATTTTAAAAAATATTGGATCACATATATATTTACCCCTTTGATGAAATGAGTTTCACACAATCCCCATTTTCGTAGTAACCTATACTCCTCGTCCATACTAGTGCCGGTCACAGCAGGGTCATCAGTGTTTACGGAAACGTTGAAATTATCTTCAAAAAAGCTGAAACAAAAATACTTACAATGAGTTTGTGATTGAGTAATTGTCTAATGAGTCATAGCAAACCTGATTTCTACTTGACGTACCTTACAATTGGATGGGGAATGTCGAAAGGACTAATTGATCCTGTAAGAAGTGAGGACCATGGACAACATTCTAGATGTACTTGATCTTTCTTCACACGATTGTAAACTGATTTATCCGAACGGATTCTGTAACCGTGGCCAATTCGATTGGCATACAAATGGTCCAGAGCAAATGTTACTTGTTGAGCAGGCCTACAAAGTACACATTTTTAATAACCTCAAGTTTCTTTAAAAAAAGGAAGCTTGGATTTTAAAAATACCCTGATTCCCCAGCGTGTACAGTTCTGCCTATGCCCAATTTCACTGCTTTCTCAAACACCTCAATGCACTCTTTTTCGAGCATATGTTTTTCTGAAGAAATTATGATTGATTGATCATACATTACGATATACATTTTGTCCTTCATAAATTGACAACCCAAGTAATTATTGAGATTAGTTACTAGCATTGCAATTACCATCAGCAGTTGAAGGCATTGCGGCAATGTCAATCCCAATTATTTTTTCACCATGAAAGTTTTTATCTGCGGCCAACTCAATGGTTTCTTCCAACCAGAGATTTGGAAAACCTCTAATACAAGTGGCAATCAAGTTGACTTTTGTTTTGAATTCCCGTTCACCTCGACGTAGACCTTTGATTAGAGCATCAGTTACGTCCCATGTCCACTTTTTGGTTTCTTCACTAGTATTCTTTGGTATAAAAAATACAACCAAATGAGAGTGAATTTTTTGAAGTTGATATTTTAAAATTGGTTTCCACACTCACTGTCTCCTTTTGCCGGGCAACTACGTCATCAGGAATGAGCAAATGGGGACAAAATCGAGCTTCGGCGTAAATTATTCCAGCCGCATAAGAATCTTCCACAAATTCATATGCAACCCGCTCAATAGCTTCCATGTCGCCCCTAATACGTACATAAAACACGAGTGAAAATCAGTACAGTAAAAACCACGTTTTCAAGCCGTTGAAGCACTTACTTGACACAGTCTAGCATGAGAGGGAACCTGGAAAGAAATGATTCTAGCGTTTCCGGCTTCTTTATAATTAAAAAATTTTGCAGATCTTTAAGGCTCCCATTTCCCGGAAGTTTTATCTTCTTTTGTCTGCAAAGTAAGTTTGTGTTTTTAAAAATTACAACAACATACATTTTTATTTTTGTTTTCTTACTTTGCAAGTTCCCATAGAGTTTCATGGCGAAAGGAACCATCCAAGTGCACATGTAATTCAACCTGTACACATTTAATTCATATCACCAATAGAAAAAAAAATTGTTATAATCGCTTTGCATTTTGCATCTCTTTTATTCTTTAGTTTTCAGTGTTTCAGACAGAATTAAAAAAAATTACTTAACCCTAGTAAGAGGCCTCAGTTTTGGGTGCAAAGGATCCAATCCAGAGTTTCTTGTAACCCCCAACATTTTGTTTCGGAAATTAGGATTTCGAT
The DNA here is from genome assembly GCA_027743895.1 of Seira musarum. Lineage (NCBI taxonomy): Eukaryota > Metazoa > Arthropoda > Collembola > Entomobryomorpha > Entomobryidae > Seira > Seira musarum. The sequence continues at coordinate 595 of JAHZMX010006003.1, read as the reverse complement.
TGTTGTGCGATTGCTGATTGATTACGTTCCGTCAATATGATTTCATTACAGACAAACAAAAGTTGTTGACTGCTGCCTGTGGAATGTGGATGGGATCGATTTATCGGTAGTGGTTTTTCATGCATGCGGTGTAAGTGAAATGAAAGTTTTCGTGGCCTTGAAACGAACAAGGCAGAGTAAATCTGGAGTATGAATTATTAAGAGTCAAGAGCATTTGACACTTTTCTATTTTACGCCAAGGTAAACGTGATGCAACGATACAGAATCTTATGTTAAGTAGAAGAACGATTACATTATAAAATCAAGCTGCTTACAATTTCATTCTACTCAATTGATATTCAATATATTGGTTGCTCTTTTCAATGAACACAAATATCTACGAATAAGTTTCATGCAGATATTATGCTGGTGCTAAAAATACAAAAATTAATGTGATTTTCCGCGTGGGATATCAATATTTACTAAAGCATTTTCCACACAATTTGACAATCAGGCTTTGTTCATAATTTTTGCTAGTCGAATTTCAGCACTCTTGTACGTATACGTACCTAGGCGTTATTACGTAGCTGACGTCATCAGCGGAGTATTGATTTCG
>JAHZMX010006002.1:0-27030 GCA_027743895.1 Seira musarum | reverse complement strand
ATAGTACAGATTAAAATTACCAATTAATCGTTTTTCCCATATATGTCCGAGATAGTTGCATTGTAAGTATATACACTGACTGACATTATAAATCCACATTAACTAAAAGATTCCAGCTGGCACACCTATTTAGTATCTGAAAAACTCATTAATTCCAAGTGAATGATATGATACAATATTTAGATCAATTTGGAATATGACATTTTTGCGAGCTAACATACAAAAAAATCAAGTTGTTCCTTTGTGAAAGACAAGCAGAGATAAAATTATTCTCATTATCGAAAAAATAGGGAAAAAAGTTTGTCAATAATGAAGCCGTACCTTTTAGCTCTTCTTCCATTTCACTCTATCTTTATCGTGAAACATCAAACGCTGAAGTAATGAAAAAGTAACGTGCAATACGTAACAAAGACTGTTGCGAAAAGAGAAGTTTCATATGGAAAATGGAAAGGTTTGCTCAGCTCTCAAGGAAAAATGAGCATTTTGCCATTCTCTTTCGTTGTTTTCCCAGTACCGAACAAAAAAAACTTGCTAGTCTTTTACTTTGGATAAAGGGAATAAAGTAAAGACTCTTCATTAATCCTCCTCTGTCTTTTAGCGTCAAAACACAAGACCATAATTTGAAAATGTTTTGTGCACAACGACGAAGCCATATATATCGTACGAACGAAAATCGGATGGGACGTGATATTACATTTATTCTCTCCTCTTTGCTAGTGTAGCAAAAAAAAACTTTCTATGGAAGACTTTTTTTTCTGTACATCGAGAAAAGGAAAACAATAACTTGTGTCTTGTCAGTGTCTACCTGCAATAAAAGAGAAAAGTTCATGTAGTCTCTAGCAATTATTTGAAAATGAAGGTAGAAAGCATACATATATCAAAAGTTAATGGAAGTAAAAAGTGGAACAAGCGCATCAGCACCAACTTTTGAATTAGAAGTTACAATTAACTGACGATGAGTTTCCTACTGTTCTTTACGTGCTTCTTGTCAGGTTCTGAATAGGGTGGGAATAATGCTGACATATTTCTTTCATGAAATAAAAAAAAATCCTGGAAACACATTTATAACCTAATCATCGTCATTCTCTTTTAGTCACATGAGCAATTTTGTGAGCAAGAGTAATAAACACGAATGTCCTTACAACTTATTAGTGGAAACTTTTTCTTAAAACTGACTTGAACTAAAAAGAATGACAGGATGTCCAAAAGGAAGAAAGCTAAAAGGAGTTTTTCCTGTCGTCATTTTAGTAGGGAGAGCAAGAGAAGAAAAAATAGGGCTTATAAATAAATGTGAAGGTGCACAAGGAGCAGGACATAATGATCATTGTTTTTAAAGCTTGTGGAAACGATCTGCATTTTCGTTTTCCACTAAAAGCCCGTCCTCCGGGAGGAGAAGAGAGAAGAAAACAAGCGTCTTAAAATATAAAAGGATTTGTGAATGGTGAGATGGAAATGAACAAACCAGAAGAATTGTGGGGAAAAGCATTCATTATTTGGAAAGGCCATTCTAGAAATGAATGTCACCCTCTCGTAACATGACAACATATACTGAAATACTAAATACTATCGTCAAATACAAATTTGCATTTGATTTTCATACATTTTCCACTTTTCTAGCTCTACGCTCGCATTTGTCGTCAGTTTGAGTGGCTGATTTCTTCTTCGTCTTCTCAAACGTACTCATTCCTTCGTAGAAGCAGAGGATTGGATGTAGAGATAATGGTCCTAGGGACCATTGTACAATTTATAAATAAAAAAGTTTTAAAGGGAACGAGGATTTCAAAGAAATTCCATTCTGGGAATAATGAAAATAGTTCATTAAAAATCACAATGAAACGCCACTTTCATTTCCATTAGGAACATAAAAAAGGTCTGTATTATCTGCAGCAATCTTGACTTACTCAGACCGCTGAAGTTTTGCCACCATACATACCTCCTTGGTCGCAATTATTTTTTAAGAGTTAAACCTTGAGAGAAGAGGCGAATCAATGATACATGGAAAAACCATAAAAACAACTTGTAAGTGTATTTACGACACATAAAAATTGAACTCATCAAATTTACCAGTTTATTGGATGACGCACGTCCTAGACTTTGGTCCTTATTCTCATCCTCCTCTTTTACGAGGAGGAGCAACGAAAAGCAAAGCAATTAAATGTGAATGAATGATTGTTCTACTTTGAAAATTCCATTAATTTGTCGCCTTCAGAGAAGTAATTGTAAATAGAGGAAATAATGAAATGTGCTTGACTGGAACTTGTGGGATTTTTATTGGTTACGGCATTGAACACATTATGGCACAGATAGTGGAGAAGCTTTAAAAGTAGCTACAAAAGAAACACGGTAAATTGCTAGGAAATCGCGGATTTCATCATGCACATTCGGCACTTCTACTATCTTTGACGTAATAAATACTGGAAAAATATATAGCATCTACTAAAGTCTAGACAATGGGATCCTACAAACTTCAAAGTTTCTTATAGTTCCAGGCCGTCATAACATTTTTCTCAACAAATCTACACAAAAGGGCTGACATGAAAGAAAAGTTTGTTACGATCAACGAATACATAATAAATGTGAAAAGTTTGTGACAAATTTGAAATATGGGCGAGAATTGTGAGTTCCAATTCTCCATAAAAGTAAAGAATAAGATAATGTCAAGATGCAATACTAAATCAAACTCATTCCATTTCTCTATTGCAGGTCAGCTGCGCGGCCGGGGGATGCTCCAGTACAACGCCAGAGAGCGCTTGGAGATGAGGTCTCCTCCATCCTCAATTCCATTCGCGAAGGTTACGATAAACGTGTTCGACCCAATTATGGAGGTGATGAAAATCGTGCTTTTAAAGCTTCACAATCACATAATCAATTTTATTCTTCTCGTGGGTTTAATAATTGAAAATGTGCCTTTGTTTCCATCTCCATCGTGATAAAGAGAAGATAATATACAACTGATACGTTGAAAAATCTTTTTCCATTGAGATTTATCATTCTGATTAAGTCTTTCGTACTCGAGGATTCCTTAATTGTACTACAAGGACATCTCATGAAAAGAATTAAACTAGCTCCCAAATCTATATTTTACATTGTACCAAGAGTCTTTTTTATGGCTTTTCCGCAATATTCACAAAGAACTAAATACAGAATCTATTCAGTTGTTAAGGACTTTCAGTAAAAGTTTTTTTAAAAAAGCTTGAATGAATTAGGCGTACTACTTAGATCATGCTGTAAGGTTTTATTAATTTAAATCTCGAAAATATTTTTTTAAACCAAATGAGCATTTTTAGTGATTCAAAATCAAACGCGACCCCATTAAGTCTTCGTACATACTTACTTATTAGATCACTTATTCCATTAAAAGATAAGAATGATATTATATGTTTATAACTTTCCTTCGTCTTTTGGTAATTATGGTGGAAGGAAAATGAAACCGATTAAGAATGTTTATATGCTGATATCAGGTGAACCGGTGGTGGTGGGAGTGACCATGTACGTCCTCAGCATTTCCTCACTCTCTGAAGTCCAAATGGTACCATTTCACACAAAAAACACGTCATCCACTTTTCATATTTTTTTACTGACTATATGAGCTTGAAATTAGAGCAGTGCAGTGGTTAAGATCACCTTTTTCTCATTTTCTTCCAAAGAAAAAAAAACAATTCTTTTCATGCAAATTTCCCAAGAAAAAAAAAACAAACCGATTATTTGATGAAAAAGTGAATGTCACTAATTTAAAAGTTCATGAGATTTTCCGACCCTCATTCTTCTCTCCGCTACTTTATTTTTTTAAACTTAAGTGTACTTAATTTTCAACCAACAAATTTATTCTATAATATATACACATGTAACTTTTTATATCCAAAAAAATAATCTCTGCATGTATATACGATAATTTTAGGAATGCGCATTTACCATAAATCGTATGCCACTAAACAGTAGAATTTCTAATATTTCTTATTTTTCCTCCTTTCTATTTAAAATCAAGATTTTAGACATTAGTGAAATAAAACTACTTTCTATTACTTGCTATATTCTTTATTGAGGGAATATTTACCGAAAAATCTTTATTTGTGCATTAACTCTTTTATAAAAAAAACTACTAAAATTATATGACTAGAGACTCTAGTAGAGACTTTTTTCGTAGGAAGATACCCTTTCTCTTAAAAGCTTACGCTGTTTCCCTTTAAAGAAACAATAATAATATTTTGGTTTACTTATCGTCGTTCCCGTCATCACTTAAAATGAAAGAAGGATTCGTATCCGAGAATATGGCATACTTTGAAAAGACACTGCAAATAATAGTCTCGTTAAATGGAGTGTATCGTACGTAATTTATGAAGAAGTAGTAGAATAATAATATAATACTCTATATAACAACATCTCTTACGTTTTTTTTATTCGAAGCATGTGTAAAAATTGCAGCTATTGCAAAACTAGAAGCGAAAACAAGAAATGAAACAACCACTTTTTCATTGAATCACTTCACTTTTTCTAGTTCTTCCCTATGATTGCACACATTTTCAAAGGAAGCAATTAATGTGAGTAATGGCTACTATTACTTACTCATACGACGGCAGCAATACTTATCGTTGTTTCCTACTCAAATAAACAGTCAAACCTACACTCACAATGTTTTAGTACTTTTTTCTTCACTATTCACAAAAAATTACTCACTACTGCTACTGCTTTCACTCACTTCAAATTAAGTGACTATCGAAAACTTTTACCTTTAGCATAGGTAATTTTATTCAAATTTGCGAAAGATAAGATCGTTGTTTGTAAACGTGTTTCAACAAAATTTCACATGGATAGAAAACACATTGTCGCACATGAAACTGCTTTTTAAATTTTTTGACACATATATCTGCCGATTTGATGTTACCATCCAAGATATTTTACTAATTCAATGTTTTACCATGATAACATTGATTATCACCAGTCCAATTTTGCTAATTTTCATGTATCTTTTATACTATCAAATAGAAAGACCGTTTAATATGCTTGAGTAACGAATGGGGTAGAGGGCTTAATAGTGAAATGGAGACACCGGGGAATCCATAAATCTTACTTATTTAATCAAATACCAACAGTCAAAAAATTACTTAATAATTTCTAGCACAACTTTGGACCGGTTCAAATGGGAATGTCGTTGGAGATTGTATAATATTCTCTATGGGTATATAAATGGGTTTCAATTTTTTTCGTAGAATAACGAAGTCCAGAAGAATATTTTTTATATTTAGAAGACCATCGTCAAGTCCAGAGTGCATATCAAACTATTGAAAGGAAACGATTCAATTAGTTATATGTGCTGAGCATTGAATACTTATTGTTTAGAATTTAGAATATTGAGTTTTTTTGTTAAATTTGAAAAAAGAAGTTTTAAATCAAAGGGTTGGTTGATGCTTCTAACAATTAGGTGAACCGGTTGTTGTGGGGGTGACAATGTATGTGCTCTCCATCAGTTCCGTCTCAGAAGTCCAAATGGTATATAAACCCATCTCTGTCCTTATCCTTATTATTTTAAGTATTCTTTCTTTAAATTGATACAAAATTTTTTTACTTTCGTTCGGTGTTTCTATTGTATAAAATATTTTCTCTGTGTACATTCTACATAAACGTATTATGTGTGTATTATGTACTACTTATATGTGTATAAGTATTTCTACCACACACTATTATAAATTTTAAACATGAAAGGACCCTTACTTGGGTAAAAACATACTTTCTTTATTTTTATTCTTCTCCTTCTTTCTTCTGTCCTTTCCGGGTACTGTAAAAGGTACTCTTTCTCACTTCGTATTTATGTAAATATCATTGTAATATGTTGATAACTTTTATGCGTTTATATTTTCTGCCATCGCATCTATCTGTGTCTATGTAAGTTATACATTTTCATTCAACCGTATTTCAATTTGCCTACACTATGATATCATCGTAACTGTAACTGCGACAACGATGACTATTATAGTTACAGAGATTTGACGTTCACAATCCATACTGCTCTTAGTTTCATTTTTTTCGTTTTCCTATTCTTCCACTGCATTTTATTGCTATTTATTTTCAAATTCAGTTATCGTATCTGTTATTGCAGTATATTCAATAATTGCGCGCCAAACATTACAAACATTGTTTCTATATATATATTTTTTAATTACTTCATATTTTGAGTTCAATTAATGGACTGACTGCAATAAACGGTTCATTTTGAGGTGGATGCGAAGACAAAAGACAAGCCCAAAATTAAGTAGTGTACATTTCGTTATAAATTTAACGTATTTCTTTTAAAAACTAATTGAAAGTTTGGGTTTCTATTTTGTTAGCGCATTCAATCTGCTTACTTTATGCTAAGAGGATACGACTTATTTACCAAGAAAAATTGCCTGGAGCTAAGTTAAGCAAAATTTTCTATCCTGCAACATATAAATCTATTTTCTCGCAAGTAGGTCCGAACATACATAAAATAAAAATTTGGTTTTCAAAATATTAAAAAAAAATTAGCAACTAATTAGGACAAGAATAGTCATAGAAACAATTAAACCCAATTCGATGCTTTCTTTTCCCGTATCATTACTTGCCATTCGCCATTCTCACATTTAACACTACACAACACATGCATGCTGCCAAGACACACAACACAACCATCAACACAAAGTCTTAAACATTGTACACGTTTTAGTAATTGATTTCATGTATTACTTACACACTATACACATACGGGCAACATGAGAATTTCTTCAGTGTTACTGATCTCACCTCCACAAACATTTCCATATCCATAGTATCGAGATTTAAATGGAACATTTTCTTTTAAAACCCGCGCATACAAATTACTAACGCTCAACTTTTTCTCTTATCATATTCACTAATTTTTTTTCTCCCTATGGCGTTCCATGCGAAAAAGAAACTCATTTTCTACTTGTTTTCTTGTGCGACTTAACGGTTCCTTTGGTTTGCTTACGATTATTGCTTGTTATGCCTCTTCATCCTTTGTGTGTTGAGACCGACGCTTTTCTCCGTTTCTAATATAACTTCTTTCGATATATTCCTTAGAAAAGTAAATAGCTCTTGATAAAAATTGGGAAATAATAATTAGCCGGCAAAACATAAAATTGAAAAACTGTAATAACATTCTTTGCAAAGAAATCCAAGTTTGGATTTTAAAAAGAACTGAAAAATATCATTTATCCTTGCACCTGCTCTCTTTTCTCTCTTCTCTCTCTCTGTCTCTATCTTCTCTTCTCTTTCTATCTTTCTGTCTTTCTGTAGAAATCTTTTTCTCTACTTTCTCATTTTTATTTCTCTCTTCTTCTTCTTCTTCTTCTATCATTTTCTTTCTTCTGTGTGGACCCATGAGATGGGGAGAAAAGGCATAGTATTTCCTATCGTCTCCGTTTTTCCAATCTCATCATCATATTATCGGCTTATCATGTCATGTGACTTTCACTAGAAATGAAATATTATGCATTCTCCCACTCTCAAGTCGCCAACACATCTTTCTCTCAATCTCTATAGAATAATATATCTGTCTCTCTAGTTAGCTTGTAAATCTTTTTCTTTTTTGGTTTCTCTTGAAATCTAGTGATTTTTTTAGTCTGACATTTTAAACCTGATTTATGTCATGACACTAACCGATTATCTTTAAAAATGTTTGTGTGGTCGTAATGGAAAGGATTTCACCGTGGACTTCTATTTCCGTCAGACTTGGAAGGATCCCCGGCTGAAATTCAAAGGGCCACCTGGGATTACCACGTTATCAGTACGTGGCCCATTATTTTCAAAGTAGAAGTGCATGTTCGATAACCAAGTGAAACAAAATGTCTATTACTAATTTTGTAGGTGGGTTCAGAATTTCTTAAAACGCTTTGGGTGCCGGATACTTTCTTTGTAAATGAGAAGAAATCCTACTTCCATACAGCCACGACTCAGAATGAATTTCTTCGAATTTCACAAGATGGAGACGTTCTGAGATCTATTCGGTGAGGGAGGACATGATGACGAGATTACAAAACCTTGTCTTCATTACCAACGAGTGGTGATACTAATTTGTTTTCCCTTTAATTCTTCCTCAGATTGACTGTGACTGCTTCGTGTCCAATGGATCTTCGCTACTTCCCTATGGACAGGCAGCTTTGTACCATAGAGATTGAAAGCTGTGAGATTTTTTTACCAATTCTCTATTCTCTGTCTATAAAATACATAGTTCAACTACCATTATAGCTCTTACTCGATCTTCTGTTCTTTCTTCTCTGTTTCTACTTGAAGTTTTTTAGCCTTTCTTTACCAAATCATCTAGAGATAATTGAACACTAATCAAATTACTGCCTTTCCTACCCATTTCATCTCTTTTGTCGATGATGATGATGATGATACAATGAACGAGAAACCTGATTTTTTTTAAATCAGGGATGATGATGATGATTGTTATTCAGGATCCCTGTGTCAGGAACAAATTTGTATACAAAGTTTGAAGAAGACGACGACGACCCATAAACTACGATAGAAATTCAAGTGCAAAAAATTAAACTTTGTTGAGTAAAGTTCTGCTCTTGACAGCATCTATTTGCAATATGCAAATCAATGATTTTTTTTTCTCTGAGAGAAGGAACAGCTCAAAATTGCCATACTCTGTTCGCAGTGTTACTATCAAAAATTACTTTGTACATAGCCAGTTTATGAGAACTATTCAAATCATTTTTTTCATTTCCATTTTATTTTCTATACACAGAAGAAAACCCAAACAACACATATACACACAACGTCAATGATAATTTACTTCCAATGTTCAGTCACAGGCGGCCGTTTTTTTTAAATCCAAATTATTTAAATGGCTCACTCACTCTTGATCATCATAACTTTTAGGAGTTTTATGCCTCCATTTAAATCACCAAAATTGTCTGTTGTTTGATTTTAGCTCAATCAAAATGATTTTCCGCGAATCAAAGATGATAAATCATCCTTTTTGATGAAATGCTTGAGCTTCGTCGGAAAGAAAAAAATATATATCTATACTTTTGTCGCTTACACTGCTTCTCTAGTCACTGTAAAACAATTTGTAGTAGTCAATCTTCGCTAGTGTAACTTAAAGTGTGTCTTAGACAAGGCATGACTGTTTGAGGGAGGAAATGCAATTTCGGGCAATCAAGTGCCAGTTTAATTTGAATGTGCTTGAATCGATAACAAAAGTTGGGTTTAATTTTATGTTTATGGTAATATTTACATTAGCTTCAATCTTGTGTGATTCCGATTGGAAACAAGCATGAGCTAAGATGTAGCACGGCTTCTTTTTTCACTAATTCACGTTTTTTTTCTTTTGTTTCATTCAGCCTGAGAGGCAAAATAGTTGAATATATCATGTGAAACATCATGCGAAATCATAATGTTGTCATCTCTTTATTTAGTGAATAATTGTTTTACATTCATATTTGCAACACTGATCACGGTAGATTTTGTTCGATTTACTTCAGCCACAGCTTTTGACTCCCTGTAAAACAAGAACTAGAATTGAAATGATGTCAAGGATCGAGCAAATTTCTATCTCTCCTCTAGAGCATATTCACAAAAGCGAAACAAAAGTCTCAAGGAAAGAATTGTGCACGAAACAGGAGGATGGAGAATGTGAATGCGAGAACAGTTTCTCTCTACACATGTGTGTGTATATGTGTCTGTACTTGGGCTCCTGAAGAGAAAGGTCTATATTTCGGCCACAACATTTTACTATTTAGCTGTCATTTGCCAACAACCCCTGGACCCCTTTCATTAAAAGCGTTCATACATACTTATGACCTTCGGATTTTTAGCGTAGCACCATTTCTTTTAATTTCCATAAGTAACTTTAGATAGACGTCTTTATAATAAACCTTATTTGGGGCATCTTGAGAAAATGAATGCAATAGACGTCGTTTTGTTTCCTTTTCGTAACATTATGCATCACCCCCGCAAATCTGCTAAAGAAAACCAGCTAGAATCATTGATTTGATTTCTTTTCTAGATTTTGAAAAGCTTTGATTAGTCTTACAGTAAGAATGAGTTTCGTTTTCATTTCTCCAATTTGTCCGCTTCCAAGCCAAAAAGATCCGAACAAGGAATGAATAATAAAAGCGATTGTTTCTGTCCAGAATGGAAAGAAGTGAATGGAATCTTGAGTATAGAAGAATACATTATATGTCTATATAGTAGTTGATTGATGTTGTACATTAGTCGGTTACACAATGGTGGACATAGAGTATCAATGGGCCGGCGGTCGGAAGTCGATCGGAATGGGACCAATACAACTTCCGCAGTTCACCGTGTTGGGGCACAGACATACCCAAACTTACATCCTGCTCAGCACAGGTACCCAGGTTAAATCTCTGCTGAAACAGCAAAGCGTTCTTTTATTTCTCTCTTATTACTTTTTTCTTTCTATCTCTCTTTACCTTTTATTGATCAAAAACAAAATAGGAATAATTGAGTGAATGATGATGCACGCATATCATAGTCTTACTCGGAATGACATCTATTTCTAGAAAGAACGATTTCAATCCCCTGTGTTTGATGCTGTAGGAAGATTGTGAGATCGCGGCTTTAGGATACTATATTATCAAATCTAGTTTGTGTGTAGGGCTAGGATTATTCAGGGACTATGAAAATACAATACTTTCAGTAGTTTCTTTTACTTTCTCTTATTAGTTGTCTTGTCACTCAAGAAATATTTACTATTGCAACAGCAGCAGCAGCATATCATAGCATATTATTAAATTAGTCGTTGATTTTTGTCTGACTCAAAAGAATCCATCAAGCTTGAAATCTTGTATTGCTTGCATAAGAAAGAGAACGAATCATGATATGATGATGTTATGATTGTATGAGATTCTTTTCTCCTTTATTTTTGTATTTTATTTTTGTATGAAGGAACAAACCCAACTTAAAATTTAAAATATCTTTGCACGTTAATCTCTTATGAGATTGATACCCTGTAACTGTGCATGATTTAGAGGCGACTTATACATGAGAAATGTTTTTATTGGCTGTTACCCAATTGCATTATTCTTCTGTTTTTGTTACATTCATTTCGTTGCATTTAACGTAGGAGAAAGTTCGACTACAACGAATCGAAAAAGTCCAACTGATTGCTTGCATTTTGCTCTTGCTCTTTTGAAGCGCATCCCAACAAATTAGCCAGCATAGCAGCAGCATAATAATAAGCCAACATTTTATCTAGTAATTTCTATTTATATTGCTAATAATATACATTGCATTCTTATATTACTTAGAATTTTCTTAGAACGCCAAAAACAGCAGCAGTTGTTCTTATTCTTCTTATTATTATAGTGTATGTAAATGTACGACATGGCTGTTAATATTTAGAACAACAAATCATACTACTTTTTTAGTTTCTTTTGTTTGTAGTGACAAAAACTGTGATCAAACTACAAATTAAATGTACTTGGAACGAATGACAGATCGTACCACATTACGTAGTAACCTGAAAACTATATTTTTTTAGCTTTTCAAAATAAAATACTTGATTAACCATTTTCTTCCATTCTCCTACTTTCCTGAATTGTGAATCGATTTCATCCCTTGGAAATTTGAAGAAAAAATACAACTTTTGGTATGTCTTCAGTGACAGAAAAGAATGGGTGTATAGTCTTTTGGGGACTAATGAAAGTAGACTTATTCCAAACAAACATTCCTTTCCCCTGCCGCAAAATTTCAGCGGTTTTCACCGCAAGTCCTCACATCCTGTTGTCGCCCTCTTTCTGAAAAAGACATATCAAAAGATTTATTTAGATTTGGGCAAATGTCTTTGACTGTGTATGTGTTTAGACTTGCACATATATCTTCATCCAATTCGACCTCAAGTGTAAAAAAACATAACGAGCACCAACGCAGCGAAAAGGAAAGCTTATTCGCCTCGTCACATGTGAAGCCCACGAAAAAATGTTTTATACGGACCCCAGCTATCCGGTGTGATTGAGAAGACGCTAAGATACGAAACGATAGACCCAACAAAATAATCGAATACTACAAACTGGCCTGCTGCCTGCACAACATATTTTTTGTGTGATGCATGAAATGTCAATACTACCTTAATTACTGGGAATTTATTTACGTTAAATAGAACATTTGACAAACTTTTAGACACACAAATCCAAACAAGTCCAATTGTTTCTCAATTTTATTTGAACACTTATCATATTACAATCAACGGAGATCATACCGTACACAAACAAGAATACCTATTATGTATGACATATTTTTCAGTTCTGTTTACATCCCAAGTTGTTTTTGACACACAGTCAATAGCAACCACAAAGAAAAAACAATCAAATAATTTCTTTTCCAAACGATGATAATAACACTGCGAATGATCCCGTTGTTATTCTGAACAAACCCAATAAGTTTGCGCTACAGAAGTATTCTACGATCTAATTTGCTAACAACAATGAGTTTGCAACGATTGATTGTACTAATTCTCTACTTGTTTTAACTAAATATATAGTCAATACTTTCTTTTCGTTCTGTCTGGATCCTCCGGGAATTGTGTGCAGAAACGATAACATTCTTAACCTATCATGTTTTCTTTTTCATTTAATTGTTTTGTGGAGTCACGTATAAAAAGTGAAAACTAAAGTACGATAACTAATAGTAATATGGGAAGACGACCAATTCGATTTTTTTTTGTTTTTGCTGTAATGTTATATAAATATGTAGTTGGCTACACAATGTCGGACATCCGGTACAAATGGGCTAAGGGACTCGAGTCTGTCGGCGTCTCCTCCGACGTCTCTCTGCCACAGTTCAAAGTACTTGGGCACAGGCAGCAAGCCATGGAAATTTCCTTGACCACAGGTTAACTCTCTCATATGATATGATTCGTCTCGAAACAAAACAAAATCATTCATTTAGTCATTACTATCTACCTACTACTCTATCTATATTCATTTCATCTTCTATTTTCTTCCCTAATGTAACCATAATAATACTGTACACACACTTCACGGAAACATACTAAAATAGCGATAACAAAACCATTGCAGGGGTTACATCAAAACTCGACATTCAAAACACTTGAGTCAGTGTGAAAGACTAAGTAATGTAAATTTGTAAAGAGGACAAAAGATTATTTATTTTCCCCTTCAAAAAAAAATTAATTTCTAGAAGTATTCCTACTCTCAGTGACTTAACAGTAAAAATGTACTTAGGCATGGAGGAGGAAACATGTTTCTTTCATTCCTTTGTTTACATTTCACTCTTTGTATATTAAAAAGATATCTTCTACCGCACATCATCTAATCCTTCACTTTGATCTATAAATAGACCGTGCCATAATCTATGAACTTCACCTTACTTCTTCTCTTTTCCTTTGTTCATCCTCACGCACCAAAATATATATATACATTACATTAGGTATGTATTTCTGCCATGAAAAATACTTCAAAAGATTGTTTTCCCTTTTCCCTTGAATCATAATTAAACTTGTAAGGTGAATCAAGTGAAAGCTCAAATTAGAAGCGCGTGTGTCCCCTCTCTCACGATCAGTCCAGACTAGACAATCCACCTACAATACAACTGGTAAAGAAAATCTGTGTACCCTTTCCCCTTCACAAAGCAAGACCAAAAGAAGATGATGATGATGAGCATCATCGTTGTTTGTGTTAACCTTATTGTTATCAATCTTATTGTTTTTATTTCTCCTCGTTCTTTGTGACTTACGAACGTCGCCGTGTGATGATGAAGTTTCCTGGGCCAGCAGAATACACGTACTATCTTTTACTATCTACGAAACGAACCTATTTTACTTATGCAATCTGTACAAGTTCTTATTGTTCCATGATCACGATCACTGATCATGCTTCTGACACAGAGATTGACTCAAACCGTGTCCTATTTAATTAAAAGATGCACTGACTTTTAAGTAGTCGTACCACATAAGTACTTTTATTATTATTATTTTTTAATTCGAAAGGTTTGTTGGTTACAATTACAAATAGAGAGAAGGAAACTTTGTTTGCTTATCACACTTTTACTAAACTTTCACTGTCACTCACGAGTACCACTACCACGATGATACCACAGTCACCAAATCAATAAAATATATAATATCAAAATCTTTCACCTAATATCTCTCACATAACTCTCATTTCACTCACGTTCACCCTCACCACCACACCACCAAACCACTGTCACCATCACCACTTTCACTTTTTATTCAAACTAGAAGAGAGAAATCTTTTGAAAGTTGACAGCTTTTCAAAACAATCTATCTCTTTAGAGTGTAGTGATAATAATAATACTATAATTTGTACTCGAGCGATAAACCATATATAGGATAACAAGTATCTAATTTCTTTCATTTCATTTTCAAAAGTAAAGAAACCTTTTTAACCAAAATATAAAATAAATTCATTTTTTTAGCTAGACGAAATAAATAAGTTTAAGATGAAAAGAGAAAGCAAAGCTCACTAGTTCGAAGCCAGCGCAGTGCAAAATGCGTAGATAGGTAGTGCAAAAAAAAATTGATATCTTTCCCTTATTTTTTTGTTATGAAGAGGGTCTCGAGTAAACAATGTGATCCTCTTTCTTCATCCCTTTTTATTCTTTGTATGACTAGGCAGTAGTAGTCCTTCTTCAGGTATGTAGTTCATCATTCATCAGGGATACAGGAAGATTTTACATGAGTTATGTTAGCTGCCAGGATAATAGGATTTCCAAGACATTTTTTTTATCGTTCTTCATCTTTCAAGAATTTAGTATGAAGCCTTGCAAAGAAGGTTAACTTGCTTACATAATAAAGTACACAAGGCTCAATCTTTTGGGGCAACACATTTCAATTAGGTAGACTGGGCGGAAAACTGAGTTTGGGAGAAGCTTAGATTTTTGCGATAAATCGTTTTTAGACAGCTTTTACCAAGATTTGATGTACTGTATATCATTTGCTAACACAGAAGCAAGTCAGTCTTGAAAGATTAGAGAAAATGTTGATCAAAGTCAGAAATCAAATCATTTTATGCCTAATCTCACATTTCAAAAATTACAATCAATCAACTTGTTTATGACATTTTTATGATAAATGCGAAAACACACAACTAAAAATAGAGAATATATACAGC
This sequence comes from Seira musarum, assembly GCA_027743895.1. Lineage (NCBI taxonomy): Eukaryota > Metazoa > Arthropoda > Collembola > Entomobryomorpha > Entomobryidae > Seira > Seira musarum. The sequence goes on along the minus strand of JAHZMX010006002.1, from coordinate 11,932 downwards.
AAAATAAATACTTTATACATATGTACAGCTTCTTTTCCCATAAATAATATTAACGCCTAAAAAGATACATGTCTTATCATGACCACGATATGAGTTTTATTGTGAAACTAAAATTTGGTATTGCGTGTTGAAAGTGTTACATAAGTCAATTAACAAAGCTCCGGCTTCTTAGCAAATCATAATTCGATTAGGACTGTGCATGCCTAGATAGATTTTGCGGCTCTTAGTGGGCTGGCACAGCACCCTCACACCATTTCCTCAAAGGTGTGAACAATCTATTTCCATGTGAAGATAATTCCAAAAAGCCTTGGTGACAATTGAACGAAAAAAAATTGTGAACATTAACGTCACTCACAATAAAAAGCTTGGGCCGGCGGTGATGTATTCCCCCTGAAATAGACTTTGAAGGAAATAAATACGGGGGTGGACACATATATGTGGGGTTTTCCGTGTAATCACATTGTTTTTATGCCCGTAGGTGTTGACGATGACAACGCTAATGTCCTCAACGAACGCAGCTCTTCCAAAGATTTCTTACGTTAAATCTATAGATGTTTATCTGGGTACCTGTTTCGTCATGGTTTTTGCGTCACTATTAGGTACGTTCACTTGATTTTATTTCATCTCTTTTCCGACACTTTCACCTGACATTTTGAAGAAACCTCTTGTTTCTCATTTGAATTGGATTTGGATGTTGACAGAGTACGCAACTGTGGGTTACATGGCCAAACGAATCCAAATGCGCAAAAACAGATTTATGGCGCTACAGAAAATGGCGGAGCAGAAAAAAGCCGCCATGGATCATCATGATGAGCACCATGCTAAACAAACAGTAAGAATCTTGCATTACCCCCTAAAAAGAATGTATAATACTAAAAATATGAGATGAGAGTTTGCCTATTGTAAAATCCCTGCCTTCAATTTAAATAAAACAGGAAGTAAGATTCAAAGTGCACGATCCAAAATCGTACGCAAAAGGTGCTGGCACTTTAGAAAATACAGTAAATGGGGCTCGAGGTGGAGACGAAGAGAATCCTGCTCATCCTATCTTGCCACCAGGCAAAGATATCAATAAATTGTACGGCATCACACCGTCTGATATTGATAAGTACGAAGCAGTTTTTATTTTCATTTCATAAAAATAAATAGAAAATGTAACGTGTCTCCTGCAATGCAATTCGTACATTAACATCTTCCAATCTATTTTCAGATACTCCCGTGTCGTATTCCCAGTTTGCTTTATTTGCTTCAATTTAATGTACTGGATTATTTACTTGCATATTTCGGACGTTGTAGAGGATGATCTTGTGACTCTAGAGAAGAATGATTAGAAAAAGTTTGCCGTTTTTAGTTTTCGAACAATGCAAAACAGAAACCAAACAAATCAAGTTTGTTTTCTTCTAAGTAGACAACTCAGTTTCATCTGTATGATATACATACAAAAAACTCCTTACATTTACATCTTTACAACTACAACAACTACAATTTAATACTACTACTACTACTACAACTACAACTACTACTACTACTATTACTACTACTTATTACAGTTTTACACGCTTAATTAGTGAACAACTTTTTTAAAGAAAAATGAGAAAACAAAAAAAAACTACGTTGTGCGCTCGCCCAAAAAATAAGGGAAAGCTTGTTTTAGTTATCATGGAAAAGCAAAAGAAACAGTGTGATATATAATCTTCTTTTAGTCTGCCCCATTTTTGAAGGAAAACCAATGAAGATGATAGCAGCAGCAGACGGTTTTTTTAAAGAATAAAACATACATTCAGCATGGATAAGTATTCTACTGCGAAGATATTTGTACTAGAACAGAGAACACCGCTTGACCGATGGACTCACTCCATTCCACTCCTCAAACTCCATTTTTTTTAAAATTCAAGTGCGAGAGAGAGACATGACAAAGACCTAGGAGAATTTATATCAACTTCATTTTTATACCAAATAAAATATACAAAAATGGACATGGACAGCTCAAATCTCAAGACTTTTCGCTGGAGGAAATAAACGAGAGGAAAAGCAAAAAAAAAATATTCTGGCTGCGATCAAGCCCCATCAGCCTCACCATTTTACGCCCCATGCAACGTGGAGATTACTAGAAGAGAATAAAGCAAATTTTTTTCTCAGACATAGACGACATCTTTTTTTCAATAAGGATTTTGGATATTTGGGCTTGACACCTTGGAATAAAGAAATGAGCTGAGATGACGACGATGATGGGAAGTAAAATAGTGCAGATATGTGTAAAATCAATGAAATATGATTCCATGGAAGTAGTATGAAGTCTGATGCTGAAAGAAGATGACGCATTGCATGAGTGAGCAAAGTGTAAATAATGAACTGGAAAGATTACTATTTTGCGTGTCCTGAAGTCTGCCGTCATCATCACCAAAAAGCGGTATAAAAATATTAATTTTTTCTCCGACTTTGTTTCTTGCAAATGCGAAAAGCGTAATGGAAATTTTATAATAATGACGATAATTTAGACACAGTTCTCTTCGTAGAAAAAAAATGGAATACGCGATGAAATACTCAAAAAATCAAATATTAATTGATAAAAAAAATATAATATAAATCGTGTTGTTATATGCCGGCCTGCCTATGGGAATTATCTGTTCATCTAATATCAGCTTAAGAGTTATAATAAGTATTCCAGTGCTCAAGGGCTCTTCTTTGAAAAGAGAAAAAAGATTTATTTATCTATATTTTTTTCACCACTCCCACCAACAAAACTGCTGCACCGCCGCTTTGATTTTATGTCGAGCAAAAGGAGAGAGCTTTCCCCTTGTCGAGAATATGTCATTCAATGAGATTGGCATAGTACTTCATTTTAAACATATTTCTCTGGTGAGGTTCAATGCGCATAAAAATCAAGATATATTCTTGTTGGTGACATCGTCTTTTGAAAAAGCGGGACATCATCTTTTCCGGTCTGATAGAACTGTTCAAGTGTCATCGATATGTAATTCTGTGATGATGATATGATTTTGGCTGTCTCTGAGAGCGATCACACTACGCTCCCAGTTTTGATGTGAAGATAAAAGAAAGAGATTCTGGAGAAATCAAATCTTTCTTAACTTTTCCATTTTGCCTTCTTAAAAACACACATAAACACACACACACACACGTACATTCATCTACACGAAAAATTTCAACACTTATGCAACGTCTGTCGTCATAACGTTCAAACGGGAAAAGGGAAAAAATCGTCTCACCAAGAACAACGCTAATCTGGAAAGACAAGCGGAAAAAGTAAGTCGCTTCCAAGTGACAAATTACTCCCATAAAAGAAAGTCTAAATGGGGAGGAAGGAAATTCGCAAGGGATAATTTGGGACAGTTCTGAGAGATGACATGAAACCATGTCAAGAAATTGCCTTTGAGGAAGCTTTTAAGTAAGTACATATAGGTATGTATGCGTGTATACCTATGCACTTTTTCTAAAACATTCAGTTTCATATTACCCCATGAATGATCTTCCTTCTTCTTTGAAATCAAAATTGGAACAAAAAGTTTATTCCCTTGTAATTCGAACAATCTTAATTGGGGAGATGCCGTTTTGTTAAAAAAAAAAACAAATGCGAGCATGCCATCGTTAATGTTTCCCTTTCAAAATCTCGAGTAGGTCATTTGTTTTGTATCTTTTGTATAGGAAAAACTTGACAGACAGACGGGAAGGGATCAGACGAAGTGGAATGAGAAGGATGGCGCAACTTTCCTATTCACAGTGTGGAGTGCAGATGCAAACTATTCCTGGCAAATCATCGATTCAACTAAATCGAAGAACGTACTCATTCTTAAGGAGATGTTGCAATTAGTAACTCATTAGCCATGCTACTTTTCTGAAAGAAATGGAACTGAGAGATCGATGGATACACCGTAGAATCAATCTCCACAAAGATACTGACATGCTTCCAATAGAACAAAAAAACAACGTTGGCCTTCATTTAGAATAAGAAAAACTGTTTCGCATCCTGTACTGTATGTTGACTATATTTGTATACAAAACTGTTATTTAACAAATTATTTATTAGAGTTGATTCTCGATACAATAATACCTTAACTTGTGTTACATTAAGAAGGTGATAAGAAGAAAATTTAAGCACGTCGACGACAAGGCTATTTGATCTTCCATTAACTGATCATTTACTTTTTTCCGCTATTCTCTTTGAATGATATGCAATAACCAATTTCATACTCAAATCAAAACTCAAAAGATGATATGGCAAAGTTAGACCATTATTTGGCTCAAAATCATTTAAGCCACTTTTTGGGCTGTGGGCGCTTGACAAAGGAAACATAAAAAAATGTCACCATTTTTTTCAGTTCAGTTGATCAGATAAAAAAGCTTTTACCAGTCTTTTATGATACCCCATAAAAATTATTTTGTTTTCCTTTATTTTCCAATCTCTTCTAGCGAAAAAAAAAACAAGCGGGGCGTTAAAAGCTGTACATAAAAACGGTCTGTAAATTATTGTATCTAAATGCTTTCAACTCGACGTAATGAAAAAAAAACTAATATATTGAAAACTTGTTGATAGACGGTAATCATGAGGGATTGTCATGATGGAAAAGAAAGAAATTAATTATGACTTGCAACTAAAAGCTCCTTAAATATAAAACATTATTTTTAGCATTTGTTAACCTCACTACAACAATTCATTTTAGGAGTCGAATGTTGTATCATAATCTTTAGCATTCAATACACTCATAATTTTCAATTTGTGCAAAACGAAAAAAATGAAAGTAGAAGTGAATGCTTAGTACATACTTTAACGGTTTAATTCTCAGAAAATTATTCCTGTTTTGAGCCCAATGAAATTTTAGGAATCGTATCATGTAAAAAAAGCAAAAAAAAACCTCATCTTACAAAATGGTGCATTATGCAATGATTAGCGAAATGAAACTACTTACAATCAGAGAAACTAAATGAATGTATCTAAATTATAACACGTCACTCTATGTAAGCAACTGACAAGACTCTTGTTGACAAATGAAGTTCTTTTAGGATGAATATTCTATTTACCTAGCTTTAAAAACAACGTACCGTACACTATTATTTAGGATATGGCCATAATCGCTCTATCTTCGCATTTTTATTACAAAGTGAAAAAAAAGAAAGTTTACTTGTTGTTGCAATAGAAGGCATGCTTAAAACTTAAGATTACTTAAAGTTGTAATACAATTCATGGCATATGCTACTAAAAAACTTATACTCAACGCTATAAGTGAATGCATTATTCACTATTGACAACTGTAAGTACTACCCGTTTATTTTCATCGTGTTACCGTTAACTACAAAAAAAACGAATCAAATAAACTAAAGGCTACGATTTTAAGATGAATTGTGAGAGAACCCCCTAAAATGTAAGAATTAATGTAAGCGAAAAAAAAATCCAAAACAACAACACTACTACTATTACTACTACTACTACTTATTATTATTGTGTAAATTTTAGGTGAAAATGTGAAACAAAATGCTAAGGAATTGTGTGACATCGAGTTTCACAGTGTTTCTAACAATTTGCTCATTACACTGTGTTAGAATATTAAATGTTATGTTTTGAATAAGGACCTTCATCAGAAAGAAAATTGAGTAAGTCAATCGTATTTCTAAAGAACAATTTTCTGTAAATTTCGGCTCTCTTTATATAGGTACCAAAAACATTCACAATCAACATAAAATACAATGAACCGGTGTGCTAATCTTTAAGAATTTTAGGCTACAAAATTTATTACAAAAACTGTGAGCAAGAAGAAACTTTCTTCAGGATTTTGACATTTGTACATGCATTGACTAAAAATATCATGCTTAAGGTTTAACATTTCGTTTGGTCAGACCAAGACCGAAAAGTCTAAAAAGTTTCACTCTTTTGAAAGATTTTCATTTTTCACAATTTATCCATTACTTTTGAAACAACTTTCTCTTTATTTTTCAAAGATTCAACTCTTCATCTTGGTAAAAGATTGCGCAAAAACAAAATAGTAATTAAAATGCAAAATAGTTCAAGTATGCCCAGCAGAAGTAAAATCAACACTGACTGACTAAGAATTGATGTCTTTTTTTTTAAATAGAAAGAAAGATTTTCTAATTTCATTATAAAAGATTTCATGATCTACATAGCTTTTTACCTCATGCACAATGCACACGACGATGGGTTATATGAACGGAGATTTTAAAAAACCTTATTAGCAGTACTTTTGTTACTTAAAAAACATATAATAATGGCTTAAAACTTTTGCACGAGTATTTTTTGGCTTTTAGATTTTGTTTCGTACAAGAAAACAAAGAAATGTAAGAAAGTTCATAGTACACTTTTCTTCAATTTTTAATTCCAGAAATCAATTTTATTTTTTAAAGTTTAGGTTTGTTTAAAACGAAAAATCATGACATGACCAAAACTAGCCATGCCAATGTTTCCATATTTCATTCGTAATGTTAAACTGCATATTGTAAATTTTTTAGGCCTGCATTACTACACTCATCAAGCATCAAATTTGATTATTCTTGTTTCTTTTACAATCACCGGAAAAGAAAACTAGTGAAGCTTTTCTTACTGTTTATCATCCAGTGAGAAAGGAGATTAACTGAAACAAGTAGAAAAACACTTACTTCCCGTCACAATGAATGGTGCATACCTACTTAAGTTACTAGACCTTGTAGAACTATTAAACTTCTAGCATTATTATGTAACGAATCCCGTTCTGTAAGATTGAGCGTGCAGTAGTAGTAGTTGTATTTAAAATAAGTTTACTTTTACAGTATTTTTACCACCGATAGAATAATAAGTTGTTTACGTGACGGTTATGCTCTTTTATACTCAAGTCAAACTAAATTTCGTTGATTCCCAGTGGGTTTCTTTGTAGGCAACCGAGATTATTATATTTGATGTTGACAAAGATAAAAAAAGGTGGAACAGGTGAATATAAGAAATCAAACCTTAAGTGCTCGAAAACTTTTTGAATGCTGTTTCTTACAAAGAGAACATGTAGTTGAGACGAGAATTGTGTAAATGATTATAATTCTAAAGCAGGTTCTATAAAGTTTTTAGCCTTATTTTTTCTAAATTGAGATATTCTAGGTGTCGTTATAATCATTTGTTACAATGTGTCTTGAGAAATAACAAAAAAAGAACAACACAAGCGCACTTTAATCTATTTTACATTTATCATGAATGTTACAATATTTAATCTGTGCATTTTAAAGTTTAAATTTCAATGCGAGGCTGATTTTCTTTTGCGAGGACGGCGAGGAGAACAAAACGTTTCTTTTATTTTAAAGTACTAATAAGCTCATTAAAAGTGGGTAACAACAAATTTGCGCGTTCGGGTGAATCCTAATTTTGTTCGATTACCCTTATTTTAAAAACCACAAAAAAACGAAGATTTATAGTATGGTAAGACGACGAGAATACTGGTTGTAAGATATTTAAGGTTCAAGGGGAAAAAGAAGTTTTATTATACAGTTACTAAAAGTAATTGCTACATGACTATTGACTACTAGAGTGCATTTTTGTGATGTACGACGATTTACTCTTTAAAAAGAAAACAAGGAATTTGTTAAAAGAAAAAAACGGAAATAAAAATGGCACAAGTTGAACTTTGGTATATATACGACACCATTTATTTAGTCACCATTATAAATGATACACGGCATTCATATGAAAACATCATAGATGACATTTTAAAGGAAACTTAATTATTCGAAACTTTTGGATATACCTCATGATGATGCAAACTTATTTACGACTACGCGACAATAAAAGTACGTATTTGCAATTTGCATGAAATAATACTTTGGCTTATTAAATAAAAAAGTTAGCATTCAATGTCTTTTCAAAATCGGAAGAGTACATTAAAATTCTTGTAAACGCCTTAATATCACAAGAGAAACTTATAAGACTGTCTGTCTCATTAGTGAAGTATTCATTGCGAATTTACAAACGATTCACAATTGGTTAAAACTGAATGGCACACGAATTAACACAGTCCATGAGTTTTCAATTGGTAGAAATTGTTTTAAATAAAATAATAATGGCAATGTACAACCACAACCTCGGCAACCTCACGGTAAAGAATAATATATAAAAAATCAAGATCACAATTTCATCAATACTTAATTAAGAATGTTGGAACGTAGCATTAATGATGGTATCGAATTGGCCGATACACAACGAGATATAGTCCTGGTGAACATTATATGGCGAGATTACCAATGAATATGACAAGTATGACCCAATGACTAGCATAACCAAGGTCTGTCCATCTTTTCAAACTTTTTGAGAAGAAATCAGAGACGTTAATGGCGGGGCCACTTTCCTCTAAATGGCTTTTGTCCATCATTATTCCTAAATATGCTAAATGAAAGATAGACCAAAAGACAAAGAATACGTTCACTGCAAATACTGCAGGGTGGGATGCTTTGAGTGAGTGTTGGCACGTGGTAGGACACGATCTGCTCCGAATACATGCGTCAAAAATACTTGCCAGTTTTTCTCTCAGGGTGTATTCCACGTAGGTGTAAAATCCCAATGAGAGAAGGACAACCGTCAAGTTGAAGTTCATTCCATGAAGCATTGAACTTACAAGAAATGTAAGTAATACTGATCTGAACGGACCAAACTGTTTGGCAGGTCGGAAAACGTCTAACAAATATAAATATTTTTAAGAATTTTAAATAAGTGGTTTAAAATTACGAACGACTTACGATGTCTCAGCCATTTGTGCATGGAAATGTTCCAGTGAATAACCACTTCCACTAGAGACCGGGGGATTTCTATCATCCATGGATTTGTAACTTCAATGGATACTCCATCATCAGAGTAAAATCCACTTAGAGTAGCCGTTACCTCAGACAGGAAGCACACAAAGTAATGGCTGAACCGAACAGACATTGCATCTCTTACGGCAATTATCCAACTATGAAATAATAAGAAATCAGAGAGAAACATTAATAACATCAAACATCATACCAATTTCCATTCAATTTAAAGTGAAATTTACCTTAACTTTACTCCAGCAAAAACCCAGTAAACCCAGCATGTACTAAACCCTAAACACACAGCAGATACCAACGCCGTAGCAAACACCTTCAGTCCCCATCCAACTCCCTGCAACATTTAAATACCTATGTATGGTATTTCATAACTATTAGGGGGGATTATCGTAGGGGGATGTTTTCACTTACCCATCGACAACCCTCAAAAACTTTTGTGTACGCAGTAAAAGATATCCAGGGACCAAACACAACTGTTCCAGGGCAGAATAAGTAACCCAAATAATCAAGCATGGGCGGAAGATCCTTCCTACTTCCATTCCATAACTCGTAACACAAAGACAACGTTTTCATGATCATTATCATTTGAACACCCCGAACTTGTTCCCACAGCTCTGGCAAAATGGCATAGTATTCCCTAGATGGATTTGAACGAAAACGATAAATGATACGTCGATCACGAAGCCTTTCAGGATTAATTTCAAATTGTGGTAGTGAAAAAGCTCAAATTACTGAGGGTACCATCATACCGTGGGGCTTGACTTCTTCCTTTGGGGAGGGGGGCTAGGAGACTCAAATGCAAACCCCAAAATAACCTAGGTAATCTTAATGAGCACCTTATTTTTGGTTTTTACTTTTTACTCTCAACGAAGGGATGTCTCATTCATTTTGGTCCCTAGAAATGTTCTAAAACACTAATTCTTGAATGACCGTATAGAATACGTTATCTAAATCTAACCTATTTTGGTCTAAACCTAATCAAACCAAACAAAATGAAACAAAATCTACTGCCCCGGTGTGCACCACCACCTGGCGGGGTACCGCTTTCAGAGAAAATGAGAAAATCCCCTAAAAATGCATTCATTATTGAGATCGGTCAGATTTGATGACAGTCTTTCTGACGGGAGGGAGTTAAGCTCCGTGGGTATGATGGCGCCCTTCGTCGTCCAAGCTTTCTTATCACCACAAGTTAATTCAAACCATTGTTAATAAAAAATGAGCTTACTTTAGAACATGGAGTAAAAATACTAAAATGTTTGAGTTTATTACCTTAAAACTAAATATGTGAGCAAGCTTCCCATCATGAGCTGATAAGTATGGCTAGCGAATGATCTGGCAGCACAAGCTACGAGACACCAGTACGAACCCAATGCCAAAATACAGGTATAAATGGCATTGGGTCCGACAATTGACAACAGACTTGTTACCCCACAAAGTACAGACACAAGATGGCACAAAAAACGAGGAATTCTAACTGCAACAATAAAACAACAAACTATAATAATAAGTAGGGGCAATCCTCAAGTGATGCATATCTACTCAATAATTTATACCTAACTGAGTGCAGATTCTGAATACTAAGCACGCAAACATCAACCATATCACTTGATCTATGGCACTGAAAATCGTTGGTTCCATGCACTGGTCATATACAGCTTTTGCAGTGACATCGGGACCAAAAGGTGAGTTGTCAAATGAAAGAACCGCCTCCCCCTCTCCATCGGCGAGATCATAGTCATCCTCATATTCGTCATAGTATTCTTCATCCATTTTCAGTTCTAGATACAAGTCAATTTAGTATTTTTTACCACAAATACGTGATGATTTAGCAATGAGTATAAATTACAAAAATTAACCCCCTATAGTTTCATCGAAATTAATTTTTACAGGTAGCTAAATAAAAAATGTTTAATGTCTAACCTGCCATCGCGTCGACAAATTGTCGAGCTACAAAAGATTTTCTCCTTCTGCCGGTTAATGGAAGCCCACAACACTAATCATTATTGAAACTTTCACCATTCTTTCACGGAAATAAATAATTTTGCTACGAGTGATGCAAAATCAACATTTGCTTAAACAAAATTCAAATTAGAATAGTAACATTTAATTTAAACTGTGAATGATATTCCTTTTCTAGTGCTAATGGAACGGCAGATGTGATCAATTCATTTCATCATATAAACTGGAAATTGTAGTCGCGCCGCTGTCATCTTTCTATGGTTTTTTCACACATTGTCAATGAGCGATACTGCATTGCTGAACACCGGACACAACGTGTTCCTTTGTTTGTATTTTCAAAAAGCATACACGGCATGCTCATGTTTTGTTGACCAAATGGAAGGGGCTCATATTGTCAAGTTTTTACTAATTAATTCACTACAATTACAATCTACAAATACAGGTCATTGTCATACAAATTTGAAAAAACATGTAACTATGACTGTTTTTGTAAAATTATTCATTTTGTACAAAAAGATAGATTATTTCTGAGGTAATAACACACTCCTGAGAAGAGCAATTCGTTCTTGCAACTCAATTTTAAAGGTTGTCCAACTGCGTATCAGAAATTGCCTTCGCGTCAAATACCTCATCATTAGGGAAAGGAAAAATATGTACCATAAACGGCAAAATATGTTTGTGGTTTAAGTTCATAAAACGGCGAAATATGTATATACTTATGCCATAAATGCACACAAAATTTTGCAAAAAAGGTCCTTAACATCGTTGATAAGGTATAATGCGGTAGAAAATGTCAAATCTTAATGCTGAAATCGTATTTCGATCTCCGTATTTAATGTAGTCGTTGGTGAAGGTTTGCATTAAGGAGCCATAAGTTCACTATGTCGTAACTTCACATTCCTTTATACTGAAGCTGTTAAAGAAGTGATTGCATACCTTTAAAAATTAAAAACAAGTAGACTTCAGTTTGACATAGGTTAAATTATAGTTGCTACTGATACAAGCGCGTATACAACTGTATGAAAAACGATGAAGGTTTTAACTACAATAGATTAATTGTGTACATCTCATCTTGTAGTCATCTTTATGCTATTGCGAATATATGCAATGGAAACCGGTGTTAGTCACATCTTAAAATCGTCATGATCAATTTATTACGTAGCTGAGCTTGCGAAGCTAGTATTGA
>JAHZMX010006001.1:0-52193 GCA_027743895.1 Seira musarum | reverse complement strand
AATTAAAATCAACTACGAAATACATTTTGATTCCATATTGAGGAAGGATGTTAGTATTAGATTGGATTAGACAATAACGCGCTACATAATGACTGGATGTCATGAAATATGATAATTTTTGCGACATAGGTTAGCTTCCGAGAAAACATTGCGTAAGCCGTAAACAACAAACAAGGCCTTGAGCGCTCAACAAATATTTTCTTGGTTACATGTATGACAAGCAGACGTTGACATTATAAAAGGCTCAATTTAATTAAGCTGAAGTTTCAAGCAAAAATCTTCAATTAGCTAAATACTTACTGCGCTTATTTTCCTACTCTTACAATTAGACCAGTAAATCTAATTTCAATGTGATGCTAAACTGTTCTGTGATGCTTCATTAGCTTCATCTTCATCTTTGAAATGCAAAAATGTTCCGACGGACTCATTGAACTCAAGCAAATCTTATCTCAAAACATGCGAACATTTTATATTTCTTGGCGGAAAAGGCATATTTCTATTCTGTGGCCTACATTCATTCGGCATTCTACATGTACATTTATATATCACATCAACACGACACGATATTATTACCTTTTTTTGTCTTCACAGAACATCAGAGGCAGTACCTAAATAACTTTGATTTGACTAAAAAGATGTTTACTTTTCTCCAGTGTTTAAAATGTCAAACATTCTTGTGTTCGTCCGATTCTACTTCAAGGAAAAATCACGAGAATAAATGCACATCTGGAACTGATACAACGGGAAATAGGGGCGAATGGTATACAATTAACGATTTTCTTTGCATTGAAACTAATTTCTTGGTTTGATAAACTTGTATGCATAACAATTTTTTTCTCTAACTTCAAGGGTTGCTGATCACTTTCGACCGGCGACATTTCCAGACTTGTTGATCTCCCTAGAAAGGACCATTCCTCAAAAATCAAGCGCAAAAACTGATACAATGAAACTACGCAGGGAACAACGAAAACGAAGGTTGAAGGATTTTGACCATGATAAGTTTAGTGAATTTGAAGTTACGGATCACGATTTCAATACAGCAGAAAATACTGATTACGATTCAAATGAGAACGACGAAGATTATGATTACGACGACAAAAATGGACGCGTTATACGCTCTTGTCCGAAAAGTAAGCAGAATAAGGACCGGTGGAAGCATGACCCCAATTTCATCAACAAATATAAATACAGTTGTGACAAATGTTCTGCAAAATTTTATTCAAGCACAGAGCGTGATTTACATATTCCTATTCACACGAATCTGAATAGAAAACTAATATCTTGTTTAGTTTGCCAACGCATCTTTAACAAAAGGGACAGTTTGAACTCCCACATTGCTGCTCACGAAACGGCAGAAGCAAAACATGAAAATTTGAATTTGCTTGAAAATTGGCCCAAGATTCCCTACAGTCCCAAGTCACCTTACACCCGGACAAGGTACGCTTGCAAATATTGCTTGTTAATATGTACAAATCACACCAGCTTTGTGGATCACTTTCGTTCTGAACATACGGGTGGCAAAGAGAAGCTCCCGTGTCGAATGGACCAAGGCCGATGCTTCCAGCAATTCATCTTGATAAGCGACCTCATTAAACATGCAAAGACTACCCATCCTGAGACTTTTTATGGGAAATTGACTTGGAATAAAATGAATCCGGGGAAACCCAAAAGAGGTGCATCCTCATCCTCGAGGAAGTGTAAGAGGCCTAACAAGGTCAAACAAAAAGATAGAACTAGAACAACGGACGACGATGATTCCTACGATCTGCTTAAGGAAGGAAACAAATCATGTACAACCGAAGCCGTTCCAGAACACATAATCAAGTTAGAAGCGATTGAGTGTGAGGCCATTTCAAATTGTGAAATTGATGTTACTGATACTACTTCCTTCTCAAATTGCCCGGATGTGCAAATCAAACAAGAGATCGAATTCGAATCAAATTATTCATCCGTAGAAGAACCACCTTGTTTGTTGAGACTTGACTCAAATTGTTCGCAGGAAATGAGCGGAGTTACTGTAAAACAAGAGAAAGAGTTTTAATGTGATAATCGCAAACTAGTTAAAACACGGTAAAAAAAATTGCGCTTAATTTATTGTCAAAATATTTTTGAGAATGTCTCTATGCATTGAATCTTATGTTTTATCTTTATCTGGTTATTTAACAACATAAGAAAAACGTCATGAAAGCCATGTAATTCTTTATGGAGTTCATTCGTGTCTTCAGGAATTAATCAGCATGAAAATCTAAAATCAAGAGAAGACCGAATAATGCCAGACTTGCTTGCCAGTTGGTTAGAAGAAGACAAACTATTTAATTTTTAAGGGTTTGGTTGTAGTCATAGTCAGGTAAATGGGAATTCTTTTTCTTGCTACCTCCAGCACTCCAGCCATTTCGAAAAATAATCAAGTTCTCTCTTTGAAAATGCAAAAAAAACTCACTGACCTGTAATTTGAAATGAGAATGGCTAGGATTTGTGGAGATTAAGACGGAAAACTTTAATTCAAGTCTCATACCTGACCAAATATCAAAAGGCAAAAGCAGCCTTATACAGCAAAAGCAAACCACAAATCCTAAATCTGATGATCTGATTTTCTAATCTCGCAATTTCACCATTTTGCTCTGCCCTAAAGACATTAAGTTTGAGGTTAGTAACAGCCACGCTGGCGAAATTAAGAAATGGAACTTGATACTGAAACTTGAAATGATAACTAATCAAACGAACAAAATATCTCTACGTTCACTTATGTGTAATAACAATTTCGACGTCCAGATCGTATATTATCTATAAAGATTAAGTAGAACAGCAGGAGAAGGAGAAAACCTGACCTGTTTTTTTTATGCTAGCGGGATTGGATAGAGAGTTAATGAGAAGTGTTCATTTTGTCCAACATAAATTACTATTATATTGTAATCACCGGGATTGCCATAATAAAGGAAATAAATTTCCATTGTCTTCCATATTTTGACAAGACGGGAGCTGCCTACTTTTTTCTTCCATTCAGAACATCATGCACGATCATCATCATCATTGTCATTAGGTATGCATACAGACTAAATTACATGTTTTTGGTTTTCAGTAGCCACATGAACTCTTGTTCTTCATTTTTTTAAAAAATATTTTTCATTTCACGTTAAGCCCGAAACCATGTTCATTATATCTATAATCCTTAAGACAATCCTTTTCTTTTTTCCCAGCAAGAATGCAGATTTACAATCGCCAAAAAATCCGATTTTCCACCTCACCAACCACAAATTCGAGTTAGCTGAGGATAAGGAGTGACCGATGGACCATCCGAGATTGTTCTAGTAGTTCCATGACATGGCTATCAAAAAACATGTCATGAACAAACACAAAAAGAACATTTTTTAGAGAAAATATTTTTTAAGATTGGGCAGGTGAAGGATAATGTACTTGTTATGATTTCATGCAACAAGCATTTTTAAAAGTAAAAGTTGACTTATTTGCCAATTTCCACCATTCCACACGTGGTGGTAAGCAAAAAAATTTTGATTTTTTCATGGCAATGCTTTCAGATCGTCTATCTTCATCATTTCTTACGATTCCATAAATTGAACCTACGCCACTTTACTGACACTCTACCCAAAACGTGTTAGGTTGTAGTTGTACCTAAATGAAGCAAGATGTTTTGTTACATAAATTGACATGAAAGCAATCAGCACAATTACTTGCAATCCTTGCACTGCAAGTCTGGCCGTAATAAATACCTATATTTATGGGTTCCTATCGATTCATATAATCTTTATTTCCACTCACGTCATCCCTTTGGCTTTTTTTCTATATTTTGGGCACTAGGGATTAAACAAACGATTAAAATAATCCTGGGCTAGGTATCGGTGTGCAATTTTACTTTGACTTAAAGATATTGAAATAATGGCTTGTTTGTAATAGGTGATTTAAGAAGCTGATTCGCTTTTTTTTTGCAGAAAATAGAGGACAACAACGGTTCGTTACAACAGAGATGGTAAAACCAAAACATGTATTGAGCATTACATTTCACCTATCTATTTTCTCAGTAAGTTAGGTTTTCACGAGATCTTTCTCTGACGCCTCCAGCCACAAAATGAATTCATTAACCCATACCCGTCCGACTGGAGGAATTTTTATGCATGATTGCAATAAAAAATTACGATAATAGAAATGATGTGCTATAGAAATGACCAGTTCGTAAATCATTAGGGTTGTAAAATCCGCCCGAGAATTTCGTATAAATACGGGATCCTCTTCTCCGAAATTCATCAGATACATATAAGTTTTGTCTGCCGAGCAAAACCTTGCAAAAAGACTTTTTCGCCAGTACTCCCAAAGTTTCCTACAAAATCTTCAAAATGCATAAGCTTGTAAGTTTTGTCTAAAAAACTTTAAACCTTCAGCCATCTCTTTTTTTTTAAATTGTGGTTTAAATTTTGAATTACTTTTCCCTTAGCTTGCCCTGTTGGCCCTTGCAGCGGTCTTTTCCTTTGCCACCGCTCAATATTACTACACATCGGCTGGATATTATCCTGCGTACAGTTATGGCGCATACAGTTATCCATCTTACGTTTATCCATCAGCGGCATACTACACACCCAGCTATTATGGAGCATACATTTTGGGCAAAAAGTAAGAAAACTGGCTTCATCATGACATCCGGCTTGGTTATAGTTCAAATTCTCGTGTGAAGTTTCCTTAAGGAACATGGTATTGTCAATGTGACTTATCCACTCTTTCGTTAAATGAAGGTTATTGTATCTCAAATCTTAATACTTTTTAATGAATTTGAAATTCCAAAGTATTTGATTTTTAATTGTTTTTTAATCAATTTTAATCCAAGTGTCAAATAAAATACTTTAGAGCAGCATAATATTGAAGTTTGAAGTCATTTCATTCCTCAGCTCTGTAAGACTCATTATGTATGTTAATATTTAAGGCAACTCATCGTGTCACATCTTTCTTTGTGTCCTTTCAAATACTGTCTACGTGGAAAAGCGGAAAATGATTTTACATCGCAGTGTCATTTTTCCCACCATTTCAACTGCACTAGAAATTCCATGCTGGCCATCAGTTTATATCATCATACATATTTAATTTTCATGCAAGTACATACGTGATTAGTGATTAGAAAAACGAGGATCTTCTTTTGGAGTTGTATAACTTTTTTCTTAATTGCAACGCTCCAGCTTCAACAATTTTCCCACAGGAGTTCATGCACGATAGTACATTTCGCAAATGTCGATCTTCATTCGAGATTATACAGTTTACTGTAAACTGGTGTGGCAACAAATACCAGTCCGGCATGGTGGACTGTCAAGAAGGAAAAGATGGGTTGCCTCATTTTCAAGTTGCATAAGACAAATACCTAAGTTTATTCATTAGCTTTCATGTCTTTCTCAGTATCACGAAATTATAAGCAGGAGAGAACATGCACAAGTTGTATTTTTAAAGCGCTTGCGAAATTTCCGGTCTACCAGGAAAAATACGTTATTTCACAAAAGTTAAATTATAATATTGAGATAAATGTGATATCCACAGCCTCTGTACACTTTAATGTGTCAATTCACTACTCCTCTTTTTCGTTCTTAGAGGTCGCGATTTTAATTTTCTTAATTCCACGTTTCCAGTATTCTGGCGAGAGCAATGTTGCCCCAACTATCAAGAGAAGCCCACAGTATGTAGCATAAGTAATCATTATACTTTTAGGATGTCGTAAGCAGTATTCTCCAGTGGCTAAAAAGAAAGATTTGCAACATTAAAACAAATATGGAAGCATTGGAAAGATTTCGGGGGAATGTGAGAATGAATACGTACCTTTTAAGAATAGAGTGTAGCCCGACAGGAATAGGACGAAAATCATTTGGGCTATCTCAAGCATCGCCATTATTTGCCTTGACTTCGGCACTACGATTTTTAATGACTGTAAAAATAAAATATTGCATAGTTCACATCATATCCAATTTAATCCTGATCATGATGTGTTAACATTTTTTGGCCCAATACCCTAACAGCTAGAAGAGGGTAGTCAATTGAATGGACGAGTAAGTTTGCCAACCCCACCCAGCGGACAAAGGGTTCCGAAATCCGCACAACAAGCGGTGAAAATATTATAGCGAGAGTGTGATGGATTCTGAAAATATTAATTTTGTATTTCCAGACAATTTTTCCTGAAAGAAGAAGTACATACGAAATCCACTTACATGTGCATTGCATCCACAGGTTTTTTCCTTAAAATTAGAAAAATTGTGTCCAGCATGAAACATGGTTTAGAAAAAACGATTAGCACGGCCCAATAAGCTGTGGACATGTGGAGACCTTCCCTGTTTAAAAGCATTCCCAACATTAACACAGTCTACATCATTGCACATTTTGTTATGGATAAATTTTGAAAAATTAAGTAGATAATACCTTATGCAGACACTGCGGTAAAATCCTTGCGGAGTACTCATAATCGATATAATCTCGGCTCCTACGCGATACAAGGCCGTCGCTGAAAATATTCCAACGGTTGCATTCCACAAAAACAATGACTTGCGCAGCCGATATGGCTCCCTGTCTTTCATGTACCCGTGCAACCATCTCACAATTGAGAGATATACGGTTACAACCACTAGCACCATCCATGCCGAATGCGTCTCTCCAAAATCATACCAAAAGTCAATATCGACGTTTTCAAACCAGTACTGATGAAATTTTGGTTCGTACTCCACATAGTTCCACCGAGTCCAATTTGATTCCGTTATATTTTCCATTTTTAAATTTATTTATGTTGTTCGCACAAAACTTAGACTTAATTTTCAATTTGGATCTCACGAGCACTCAGAATTTAAAAAAACGTTTTATGAACAACATCAACTGTCAACTGAATATTTATCACTGTGTGTTCTGATTCTGAAGGAGCAACTTAAAAAAGGAAGTTCTTTGTTACTTTGTTCATTATTATCTCTAAAAAGAACTTTTTAAAAATGTTTTCGATTTATGATATTGTAATGCAATCAGACTTGTCTTATTTTGCTCAATTAAAACTACCTACCGACTAGAGCAAGATAATTTTAATTTTGTGCTATTACGAGTGCCTGAGGAAAAACGTTTTCTTCAGACTCAACTAATTTCTGTGGAATATATTTAATTATGTTGCAAAATCTGGGACTTGAGTGCAAACCACTCTACCTTAGGGATGACTGACTACTTCATTTGTGAAAACGAGGAGACTCTGAAAACCAGTCCCATTTGCTAATGTGTATAGTACAAAGCCTGGAAAATTAGGGCGAATCAGTGCCTCCTTCCCACACCAAATCTAAAACGTATCTCAGCAGCTTTCGTTTGATAACACACATGTGGTTCGTAAGTAGCTGTACAAAAATTACAAATTTTTATGGCGAAGGCCTTCTTGCCTCTTCAACAATTTAGTACTTCATCAGAGGTACACATCCGAAGTTTTTTCACATGAGGTAGACACATGTAATGATTTGGATCAAGTGACGTCACCCAATCCCAATCTTTTTCCCATCATTTACTAATCGTAGAAACAAAACAAGTCTACTTTGCTAATTCCTTCTTTACATTAAGTAGCGAGCGACACGAGCAAGTTTTCTCATTTTTTTGCAGTCACTAAACTATGGACTGTGGGGGTGTTTTATTGTCGCTTGTTCTACCTATGACTAAGTACGAGTCTCTACTGTCTCATGATGAGTTTGTCAAGTAATGCGTGTGCAAACTGCAAATGCTCACAAATGCAATCCAAAAGCCATCAGAAAGCGCAAAAGTTATTTTTAAGTTCGGGTACTCACACAGACGCTGTACTAAAGTGCACTCTTGTAGTTGTAATTTATTGTAAATTATGACTGCGACTTTGATAAAGAAAGAGCAATAGTTCATCCTTTGTTCTAGAACATCATTTCTAGAATTATAAGTACTAGCTTCCGCTAATATAACGCTTAAAGGGACCCATTGTGCAAGTGTACTTGAGAATTATAAAAAAAGTAATGTGATTTTTTCTTTTCTTTCAAATGCAACCGGCATGGGTCAAGAAGGAAAAATTAATATTTTCGAAATTATAAGAAAGCAAAGTAAAGTATGTTGATTTGAAAGATTAAAGTGGTGATTGCATTACATACCATGCGCTGGTAAAGCGCGTTTGACGCCAAACCATTTACTTAAGCAACAACAGCAACCAATAAAAATGCCGGCTTATACAGAAACGTCATTTTATGAGAATATTTTGTGAAAGCCAGACTATCAAATTAATTCAACCATTAGCGAAGCTTAAAATCCACAATAACACAGTTTTCGACAGAATATAATTACCCTTACCATGCGTACAAGTCTTCCACTGGATCTAAAATTTTACGCAGCTTTGATCGTTAATATTCTGTGTAAACGACTAAATAACGAACACACGAATGATATGATATATGAGATATAATCTAGGGTAGAATGTGAACAAGGAAAAAACCGTGGAAAATCTGATCTTATGAGCGCAAAATGGAGTTCATTTCTATTTAATATTTTGGCTATTTCACAGGGTTTAGTTTTGTAAAGCCTTAATTGGGCCGACGGTTTTTCAGTTTCAGGGTCACAAAAGTAACTCCTCGTTGTAGTTATAGAACGCCTCCGTAGGGTATGATTAACGTAAGATTAATGACTTGTTAAACTGGTGTTTATTATCAAATCAAATCAAGGAAATAAATCTGTTCGTACTACGTTCCATACAATCGCAAATATAAGAAGAAAAGTACAAATTACTACGCTCGCGTACCAAAGAATCTTTTCCCATTCTTCCCATTTCAAATTCTTTAATGCAAGCGAGCCAACTAGTAACCCTGCTACTGCTCCTCCCAAGTGGGCTAAATATATATGTTTTTGGAAATCAATAAATTTTTGTACAAAAGCACATCGATCCATTTAATTTGGAATTATAAGTAATTTTGCCAATTTTACCTGCATATCCAACCTGAAAGAAAATTACATTTCCAGTAATAGGTGAACCACATATGCTAAATAATAATGCTAATATCTTGTCATACATTGGTTTTCTCTCCAACTATGTAAGCGAAATATATTGCCGTCCCTCCGTCATGTATTACGAAAGCAACGAATATAAAAACTCGAATCCATGGGCGTTCCATTTCAGTCCAATTCTGGAATGGTGAAATTGAAAGGCATGGAATTAGAACGATAATTGGCAAAGTATTCTTTACGCAACAAATAAATAATTGTAGGAGAGCAGGAATATTTTCCCATACCAAAATAACTGATTGATATGAGAGTTTATGGCATAGCATTTTTAGAACTTTGTAACTCCAAATTAACTAAAGGGGGCCATTGATATGCCAAATCTCATGTGTTTTTGTATATTCTATGAAATGGGCAGACTAGAGATCTCATGTGATATATTTGATTCATTTTATATTTAACGTAATTTGTCCAAGTAAAAATACAAATTACTTGAAATAAACTGTCGTATTGAAGGAGCCTACAAAATCAACAATGCTATGCCATAAACCACACACCAGTTGACAAGTGAGCTGTAATTAACGCATAAACGCCAGCAGACGCTCCAGCCAAGTAATTGAATCTGTAAAATGAAACATGAATACAATGCTGTTGTAAGGTTTAAATATATTGACCCTTGAAAGAGTACTTATTAAACAAAATGAAGTTAACTAACGGTTCCACAATCGAAGTCGCAAGAGATCCTGCCAAAATGCCAGCAAAATAAATGGCTAACACCCTCCAGAACTTATGTACCATCTCTAGAAGTATTCCAAGGACTAGTTGAACTACAATATTGTTGATTAGATGCATATAGCTTTTAAAAAAATAATTAAAATTCATTAAATTAGTTTAACTACTATAAAAAGTTTATAATGAATGACTTTAAGCAAACTGGCCAGTAAAACAAAAAGTGCTACCCAGAATGAACTAAGGCGTATGTCATCCATCTGCAAAAAAATAAATATATAAGTAAATAAATTTCAATACGTAATACAATCCAACGTAATCGTGAAATATGCTAATAAAACTAACCTCCAAAGTTCAAGTCGATATAGCGGAGAATAAATTAGTTTCGAATCTAACGGAGCTGGAGAATACTTTCCAATGTAACCATATTTAGGATCGCTTTTAAGAATTTTCGCGTGATAAATGAAAATACTAACCTATTTAATAAAACAGAATGTTATTGAATGATCTTTCACTCAATATGTATTGATGTTAGAAAAATTAGACAAAAAAATGTTACTTGAATTATGGTAATAGCCGTCATGAAAACTGGGGGAGGTATGCAAGTGTAGAAATCGGAATACAGTATTTCTTTATCTTCCATGTCATCCTCAGAGTCAGAAAACTCTTCCTTTTCCAGTTGTCCATCCATTGGTTCTTCATCCTCACTCCGTGCTTCTTTCGATTTTTGTCTTATGAAAGGAGGAGGAAAATCTCGTCTCATCATCGACATAATCGGTATCGGTGTATGGCCAGTTGGTGTGGATGGCGTTCCAACTTCTTTATCATCTTCTACAAGCACACCTAGGAACGGTTCACTAGTACTGGTATCCTCATCTTCCTCTACTGCAATTCTAACTTGCCTATATTCTGGGATTGGAGGGGCTACTCTCTTTGATCTCATGATTATCCGAATGTCTCCTTCATCCTTTTCCAATACGCTTGGTGCAGAGCTTGTCGATTACAGTGAAAATAATATACAAAATTATTGGTGTTGAATACAAATGAAACGAAAATGACTTACCTCGACTCGGATATACTTCTTTCTCTTTCTTCGTCAATGCATGGTTCCTCTGGAGCAAATAAGACTTTTCTCGGGCTCCTTTCTTTAAACAATCTTTGAGGTGGATCCTGAATTCTGGATGGCTCTTGTGCTGAAATCGATCGTCTAAAGTTTTTCCTTAACTTTAAAGTGTCACAAGGTTTCAGTTGAGGTAAACTTTTGACGGACTGGGAACTGTTTGACATTATGAAGCAATTAAGTCACGCGAGGTTACGAACTGTTGGTGACTGTGGTTAATTAAATTCTTACGGTGCACTCGTTTTCATTGATCCCCCAGCGAATTGTACTAGAGTCACTCGTTTATGCTTAGGTAAGCATACCGCGGTAGCAACTTTAAAGGCCCTGTCTTTCTATTCCAAAATTAACCTTTTTAGTTGCATGTTTATACGAGGATATTATATAATTGTCTTACAAAGTCAGTCCATGAATCCTGGCGTTTGATGCTGTTCATTCTTTGGAAGCTGCGATGCCTTTGTCGTTGAGTCTGATGAGTGGAGGTTCCAGAAACTGGGTCCCACTCCTCTCAAGAACATAAATGATGAAATAAGAGATTGCGAGCAGAGAATACTTTTCTTTAGTTTGTCTGAATACCTGACTTTGATTATCTTCATTGCCTTTCACTTCCGCCATTTTCAATGACTCTGCTATCCAAACGAACTTTTGGGTTCCAAATTAAATTTTTATGGTTTGAATACATCCGAACACCAGTTTGACCAACACAATTGGAACTGTGTGTCCTTACTCTTTGAGACACATGTGGAAACTGGGTGATATTGAAAATTGGGCAAACGAGAGCATTAATGTTCCTCATTCATTATCATTCCCGACATGACAAAAAGCAGCGAAGCTTTTACAATACGGCAAAAAGGTGAGATGAGATAATTAAAGCTAACATGAAAATTCTCTCGTGCCATGAAACTAACATGAAAAGATTGAAAATTGGACAAACGAAATTAATGGTTCGTATTCTCTGCTTCAATAATTCACGAATATTTGTTTACCTGTGATATATTGCCTACAACACAACGAAGAGCGAATTTAAACTTATTATCACGCCTTTTTATCATTCAAACACAAAAATTATGCTAATCGGCCATGCATGCTTTGCTCTTCACCCATTTTCCTGTTACAGAGATTTAGTTTCAGTCAAATTAAATGAGTTCATGTTGATTTTCATCATTCACCACTCACAGAATAGACGAGACAATGCAGGCCTTTCCAATCCGTCACTAGTAAAATCCAAATATTTGGGTAGATGTGGTCGTTTAAAATATTTGTTACTCATACATAATTGGAATGTCTTCGACCGCAATTTCAGAGATTCTCACACTTCAGTGAGATATTTATGAAAATGAAACGAGCCGCAAAACAAACAATGATTTCATCCATGAAGACTGTTGCGTGTGCCAGTCAATAATTTATTTCCGATAACGATAACAAAAGAGGCAATTACGTGTACAATGGTTTTGTCATACCTTACTTGGCGAGATGAGAGGAAAACGTTTACAATTATATTTAAATATAAATAGGCTTTGTGAAATAAATAGTAATAAGTATATAAAAATTTGTTTTACATCTTACATTATATGATATTGTGCAAGAAAAAACAAAATTAATTCAGAGGTCATTTCATTTCATTCATCGTTTCATTTTCCGTTCCCATTAATCGTATTTAAGGGGAGGGAAATAGTCATGTTTAAAAAGGTTCCAAGACACTGAGAACACAGTTAGGATGACTAGAGTAGCCCCAGATAAATACCAAAGTACACACTCCCACTGGACCCACTCCAGGTTTTTCAGTACGTAAATACCCGCGAGTAGACCTGAAATTTTACAAAATAAATAATGAATGAATCATCACGTGCCGTATATTATCTTAAAACGGATTCACAGACGATTTTGAAAAATAAAATAATTGACAATTCCACATTAGTTGAAACATTTACCTGCAACAGCTCCTCCAAGATGGGCTGCATACCCAACATTTGTACTCAACTCCATTACATAAGAATAGTATAGCGCCATTCCAACATCGTAAATGGCGAAGAAAGCGAAGAGTACCACACGTACCCAGGGATACTCCATTTCTGTCCAGTTAAGAATAACAGTACTCAAGTGTGCGGCGATGAGAGCGTAAACACCACCGGAAGCCCCAGCTAAGTAATTGTAGGGTTCAGCAACTGTAAAGTACCATTACCATTACAATAATTAAAGTTCCATTCTAATCAGATATCGATAATACTAATATAGGTGACTTCATTCCGAGTTTAAAGAATAAACATACTTGATGTGGCAAGAGATCCAGCTAAGACGCCCGCAAAGTATATGATTAACACGCGCCACCATTTGTGCACCATTTCAAGAAGTATTCCAAGCGCTAATTTAAAAAATGCGAGATTATAATTCGTCATTTTAAAATAGCAGGTCGTTACATGAATACAATCTTCATAACTGATGAAATTTACTTACCAAGTTGCATTATAGCGTTATTTACAATGTGCATGTAACTGCAAATTAAAAAAAAATACATCAGTAACATACCATTTCAAAATACGT
Organism: Seira musarum; assembly: GCA_027743895.1. Classification (NCBI taxonomy): domain Eukaryota; kingdom Metazoa; phylum Arthropoda; class Collembola; order Entomobryomorpha; family Entomobryidae; genus Seira; species Seira musarum. The sequence continues at coordinate 38,857 of JAHZMX010006001.1, read as the reverse complement.
TTCAATGCTATATATATCATGTCATATTCGTGTAGACAATTACCCAGAATGTACAAAGGCATATGTAACAAAACGCCAAATTTCATGTCGTCTGATAGGTGAGTAGATGAGAACGGAATCTAATGGAGCTGGACGGTAGCGTTCGATAACGCCATATTTTGGTAACAGTCTTTTCGTGTGATAAATAAAAAATCCTATCTGTAATTATAATAAGATTTTTTTTCAAACTAACCCTTAATTCCAAAATATTCTATTTTGTGCTATGCACTTTACTTAAATGACTTACCTCTAAAACTGTGATTGTGAACATGAAAATTGGTGGGGGACAACATGAATATTGCTCGCGGTAGGATAGTTTACGGTGTTCTTTACGTTTACTTTTTGGTAAAATTACTGCTCTGGCAAAATCATAGGCTCGCATTCGCTAAATATTGAAATTAAAATCATGTCATTAACTATATGAACATCCATCTCGAGTTTTAAAATGAAGCAAAAAAAAAAGAGATGCTTACGAATGTGAGATATTCTTCGCGATCAAGTTTTCCATCGTGGTTAATATCTGTTTCCATAAATATCCTCTTTGCCTCCTCGTCTGTCATGTTGAAATAGGTTTTAAATTCCTCAAACTCTATCTCACCATTTCCATCTGCATCAACCTGAAAGTGAAAAACAATGTTATTATTCATGTTGTTTTTTAACATTGCGTAAGTAGAAAGGTAATCTTTCTCGACCAGATCACACTTCAATATTCACATAGTAAATCTTTTAACAATATCCAATTTTTCGGCGACTCGAGTCTGTTTATTTTTGATTTCCACATAATTTTAGTCTTAGGTAAAATTGCGCACTAACCTCTGTGAATGAGGGTAGTCTTTCAACTTCCGGTCTAAAAGCGGTGGCTTTGACTCCGTTAATTTGCTGTAGTTGTCTCTCTTCGTCATCGCTGCCTTCGTAGTAGCCATCGTCATCCACCTTCTGCGTTACGATCGTAGGCAATGGCATAGATGTTGATGTTGGTGGTGTCGTTGACAATGAGGATGATGAGTAATCCATTGTTCACGCATTCGCAAAAAATGTGAATAGGAGCCAAAAGAGAAAATAAATGTATGCTCATTAGCTTTCAATAAAAAGGAACAAAAGTCTTTATCAGCTGCCTACATTAATTAGCGAAAATGGGAATGAGATCTTTATGCAAGACTTCCAAAATTGAAAATTAGAATGCTAGCGTATGAGTTGATCCAGCATTTATAAAGAAAATGGAATGATGCATCCTAATTTTGCTATGCATTTGTATATGAACCATATAGATAAAGATAAACTCTGGTTTATTGTACTTACACAAGAGGCGAATGAGGTGATGAGCTTAAAGAATTTGATTGTCATTTTTTCTAATTTTGCAGTCTACTGGAGACTGATAACACGATGATAAGTGTGTGCTGATAACTTTTGCAAAACAAACCGTCCACGTCTCCTATATAACTTTACACTCTATATAAGGCAATATAGTTCAGCTCACGAGTTCACAAATCCAATTATAGCGTCTCTCCTCTTCACAATCATAATTCATCACAATAGAATGCACACGAGTCGAGTGGAGAGGGACGAGATGTCGAAAGATGACGAAATTTTGCGTGGGCGTACAACAGCGCGGTTCGAGTTACGGGGAATCTCTTATTTTTGCTTTGTATTAATATGATAAACTGGTCACCTTCACTTCTTCCCTTTTGTCACTATTGAAAAATTTGTAATGAATTTTTGTCAAATCGGTCATGGAATTTCAGTAATCTTATCACATCACTTAAAAAGGCTCCTATTAACGGACTGGTCACATGGATTTTTGAGATTCTTTGTTGGACTTGAGATTTGAATATGTTAAGCAGTTGTGACAATTTAATAATAAAAATATTTAAAGTTTAATCCTCTCTTTTTAACTGGAATAATAAATAAGACTAGGATGACTGTAAAAATGTGCTTCCTCTTGAATCTATGAGGTGCTTAGGGCGTCTGCCTACCTCGTCACAAGTCTGAGTGTGAATGATGAGTGAAATTCGTGTGGCCGTCGCTTTTTATTGTTTGGGTATGTCACTTGGGGCTTTTTTTACGCGTTACATTACGTTTTTCCTCTTGACTGACTTAATCAAGTGCGGTAACTTAGTGCAATAGTAGTATCGTTACACAGCTTGTTAGGTGAGATGACATTTGCTTTGCGAAACGAATATAATAATGGTTGTGTCCGGCTTCGTTGTAGCGTTCGATCGTTTCTTCGTCAGTTTCGTTTTCACAATTGCATACTTTACCCAAAAAAATGTATTGCCAAATTATGCTGAAGTTCATTCGGGCCAGGTATACAAATTAAGTGAATGGATTACCATTCTAAGCATCTTTTTTGTATGCATGCATGTCTGAGTCAGTGATTTGCAATGCAGTCCTCGTTTTGCAAGCAGGCGGAGTAGTTGTAGGGGTGACTGAAATGGTAACGAGCTCGAGCGATAAAGGCTTTTTAAAAAAGTTCTATGTTTCTAATTTTTACTTGTTCGCATTTGTAGGCATTCATGTATCCTAGATTGCATCCTCCTTCAACAATTTACGACCATATCCTCATCATTTTAACCTCAGATCAGTAAAACTTCTTCAGAGAAAGAAAACGAATGTCGACTCATAGTAGATCTCCGATATTGAGCCAAGCAAAAGAGACAAGGCCATAAACTTATGTAAGAAAATATACAAAAATCGATGAAAAATCTAGCGTCATTCAATCATCTGTATCATCGTGAACATCTTTTTCGCGTAAAATGCTGAGATGTGTTCTCAATCAGTCAGTTTACTCAAGCTCGACCAAAGTCTTATTTTGGTACACCATTCTTCTCAGCCCACTCGTCTCTCTGATTCCACCGAATTTTCCTGAAGAAACTCTGATCCCATAGTACATTCATACTTGAATATTACATTGGTACTTTTCATGTAAGAAAAGAATAGAAATAAAAGATATCTTTCAAAAGCAGCGACAGAAAACCATTTATTAAACCGAAAAAAATATTTTATACAAATCTAATGTTCATTCTTCTAATCTCATACCGAGACGTTAATAATTATTTACAATATTTGGTAAGTGAATTAAGAATGAGCAGGATTTTCAAACACGTTGCTGGTTCTTGACATGGATCCACAATTCTATCTTCCATATTTGTTTTATGTTTTGAAAAGGAGGATATTGCGCTTCAGGATAAGCATTCAAAAGGTTACCTGATGACGACAGAAACCACTTTTATGAGAAGACAGTGTCAAACTCTAATTTATGCTTGATATGATTATGCGATACCGATGTCACATGCGACCTGTGCGCATTTAATTGTATCCTGAATTCCAAGTTATGAATTTCTAATTTAGGTGTGGTATTTGCATAAGACTAGCACAGGTAAGATTTGGCTATTGATGTAGGTCTGGTCCTACAGTAACAAGTATAAAAAAATCTTTTCTCTCGGCTGGATTGTGATTCTATAGACGTCAGCAAAGTACTACTTATTTCTATTACCGTAAGGACTGAACTCATAAAATAAGATTCGCAGCTCGTATCATAAACTCGTGAACATATGCAAATCCAATAAAAAATGTCATTTTTTTGTCTATAAAGTCAAGTCCAGTCAGTCCAGTCGGGTATATATTCCGCATTCATTTTTATGAATCTCTGAATGAATTTAATGGGCTACCTTGTATAATCCCAGAGGTATGTGATATTACGTTTTAGATGCCTCACCACAAAAAAATTTAAGACAAAAAAAATGAATGAATGAGTTATGTCATCCGGTACATCGTAATAAAACATAATTTGGCTGTGTCTCTTTTTGTGGACAAAAATTTTAATTATATTCATAACAAAAAAACGCATTATTTTTTAAGCAATATTTGTGGGTGTTGGTGGTCCCTGTCTGCTGTTGGATTGGAGATTGGATAAGTGCTTTTGATTAACTCGTAATACGGGTTATTTCATCTTTTTTTGTTGTTATCATTCATCATGATGGTTGGCAGTTCCAACTGTTTATTTGCTGAATAGAATAAGCCTGCTAATCATCGTGATTACCTGTTGCATACTTGTACAGCTTAAGAGTAAATCCGTAGTAAGAATGAAGCGATGTTTTATTTGATTTCAGTTAATGTTTATTTGCACACTTGCATCATACGTACAGCAAACCTTTTTTCCATGAAAGTGGCATGTAGAAAAATTAATTCATTGCAAAATGTTAATCTAAAAAAACTTTAGAACATTAATTCACTAACATCACTAATTTGTTAAGGATTAGCTTTTGTTAACCCCCAGCTTCTGGTGTGACTTTAATGGCTATGAAGTGGAATGACGTGAGCAAGACAAAAGAATTATTGTTGAACAAGGTGCAAAATCTAATCTGCAAATATTTATCATGTAAATGGCCGTTGGAGCAAGAAATTCCACAGGTAATTATCATGATTACCATCTACGACGTAGTGGCTGAGGACGCCTCTCATGATGCGTTTTTTAGAGAAGATTGTTTGTACTTGAAACTCTCAAACCGTTTGAGCAAATGCGATGCTTGTTTGAATCAACCATTTCCACGTGGCAAGAGCTACATTATTGAAATTTTGAAGCTAAAATATAATTTTCTACTGTTTTTGTACGTATGACCGAGAAAATAAACGTTTGAAAGTCTGAAGTACTTGCAAGATTTAATTTCTGAATGTGAAATTTTGAGCCAAAACAAAACATTTATTATGTTATAGAACGTCAGTTGTACTTATGTCAAACCCCTAATGTGAAGAACGAAATTTACGCCGTGTTGTGACTACAAAATTCTCGATATTTTTATGGAGGATGAAAGAATGACAGGAATGACCATGACAAAGCAAGACTTTGGATTATTTCTTTGCAAAAAATCGGTATGCATAGTATTCATATAGAAGTGTGAGGATGAGATGTAATATTTCATTAAAAGCGGATCAACACAGAGACATGACTTACCATTTTTTCATTTTGTTCAGCATCCATTTTATGACTTAAGAGGTTGACTTGAAAAGATCGTGAAACGACAATCAAAGACTCAGCCGAAGATGCAAAAGTACCATGGTCCGCAAATAAGTTCCTTCTGACAAAATGATCAATCAAAATTTCGTTGCGGTTCCGCAGGCGGCTAAGAATGAAAATTCCCAGACAAAATTATATCTTCGGTAGAATAAAAGAAATTTTTTTTGCTATCCAAGTTTCATCCAATGTTTTGAATCATGCTGCGTTAAAGTCTTGATTGAAATTCTATGAAAACCCTTTGATAGAAATGCGTTCGAAAACGTCAATCACTTCACTATCAGATCGATCTCATATCAATTCGGCTTTTAAAGACTATTCCAATTTTACGCTGTAAAGTCAACAAAAGAGTTTTTTAGAAAGAATTCTTGCTTACTAGTACTAGAATTAGTTAGTAGATAATAATAGTAAATGCTCTTGAACTTGGACTTCGGTTCTTTTCATTACATCCTTGAATGTCTTGGATCTATTTATTTATTGCATTGTCGAAAGGCATACACATTGATCCAACACGGGTTGGCGTTCGACGCGTTGGCATTACTCATTCTTATAGACACGAATGTGGGAAAACCACCGACACTGAATGAATCATTTCACTGTTTCAGCTAGACATGACGAAACGATGTCTTTACCTCCACCAAGTATGCATGCAACAGGGCTTCATGAGCAATGTTACGATGTTTAAATCAACAATAATTTCAGCATCAACTGCTGCTTGTCTGAAATCTTAACTGCTAATTTTTTTCTTAAACGATTTTTTTTGGAAACGTGTGACATATATTTTGCAACACATATTACACTTTTCCCTGTGTGACGTACTACTTGTTGGTAATGTTGTACGGTATTCCTTGTTTCAATTTTGGCAAACTATCACTGTCACACACCAAATGAACCACATCACGTTTATTTTTGAAACATGTTACTTTCTTGAAACATGTCCAGCTTCCAGCAAAACTGAACTTAAAAGAAAGGGAAAACCAGAATTAATGCAAAAATCCGAAACAAAAGAATTATTTTTTGGGGCTAAATAAACATATTAACAGAATGTTTATGTTAAATTCAGACTTTTACGATACATTCAAAGCAAGCATTTACGCACAAAAGAATATATATACGAAAGAAGAATCAAAGTTTTGGAATAATATTATTGTTGGCAGATTTTCATTTGACGCAGCAATCTGATTCCATTGTTTTCAGCGAATTCACTCTAACAAATCTCTAGAAAATGCTGAACTACGTATGTATGTAATCGTAATGCAGAAACAGCTTTAGAATGGCTCTATTACAAACAAACTCCAATGCTCCAATCCAGTTGACTCTTGGAGGGCTTGTGGAAATGCAAAACCGATTTTTACTGGCTTCATAAATTACTTTGGCTCATGAAATGTAATTTTGTTTTTCATCTTATACTATTGAATAGTAGTAATAACATAGAATTAAGCACATTTGGTATGTCTACTAATAGTAAACTCAGCTTCTCCATCTCCTTACTTAACATGCAACACGCATTCTACAATCTGCTTTGTGTTCGATATCCACAGTAGCCGAAAGTACTCTGCTCAAAATCTGCAATCTACAATGTTTTTTTTAAAGAAGTAAAAGGGATTAGCAAAATTCATTTTTTCGTTTACAAATGTAGTCTTTCACACCAGCTATACCGAAATTCGTGTGCAATACCAATTACTGTAATACATACCTGAGTAGTAAATCATGAAATCATGAAAAATTGCTCATTCATATGTATGATGACAAAAGTAAATTGAGAATTCACGCTGGGCCCAGTCTAGTCAAGCCACGGATTTACATGAGAGCCTGTTTTTGTCATCTTAGTCAATTATGTTAAAGTGGCCAAGCATGCAGGTACAAGTTTTTTTTTATAATTATCGCCGGAAGGTAAATAAATATTTCTACGAGAGAGAAGGGATGAGATTTTAGAGGGTCGATAGCAGAATCATCATAAACAGCTACTATGAAGTGTTATTTTCCATGAGTTTTATTCCATTCCATTTACTAAATTTTGTAATTGACATTGACTACTTGAATGATTGAATAAAGGCATCAATTTAAAAATTCATATGCCTGTCATTCTCTTTTTTTTCGCTGACCTTATTTTCCGCTAACACACTTTCTCTTCCGCCTGAAATACAATTCTCCTTTAAAAATGTTATTATCGGTCAACCCTAGTGAAAAGTCACATCATTTTCAAAGGTTGCAAAAATCAATTTGGCTGAAATATTGCATATGATGAAATTAAATTATATAAATTGCCAGGATTTAGCGGTTACTCAATTAAATATTTTAATATATAATAGCTGTATTACGTTCATGTTTATCTGTCAGCCTGTAAGTAGCCAAGCGTTGGGCATTTTTAGGCAATATTATTGCAATTTAGCAACTAGCAACTTCCGCCACATATCTCAATGAACTAACAATGAACTACACTTACGATTAGCCGCTTCAATGCAAAAATAAACATTCTTAAAAACTTAGAATGAACTCATGAGGAATTGGTAAAATACGGTTGTTTTCCCATGAGGTTCTGGGCTTTCCAAAAAATAAAATGGCAATCGCAAATACTAATCGTGAGTAAGTAAGTACGTAAGTGTACATGTCTGCAACCAAAGCTTAAAATTACATAACCTTAAAAGACGTTCTAGCAAAAGAAAATGAATGAATCATGTTCAATAGAATGGAGATACGAATGAAAAAAAAAACAAGTGTAGGTGCATTATTAACACTTAAAACCACCCAAAATAATGTGTGCTATTTAACTTTACACAGCGATGTGTAAAAATCACTAAACTAACAGATACAGAAACGATCTGAAAGAGTTGGTGGTAAACAAGATGGTTCGGCAAAGATGGGAAAATTAAAAAGGATGAGTCAGGGGATCGTAGCGATAATCCTAATAATTTTTGCAATGGAGGTTGAATAGTAAAAGGATATGACACATATGTAAATCGTTACAAAATTCAATAGACAGATTTTATTCCAGGAAATACGATTTGTATGTGCATGCAGAATTAAATGACTATGATGATGTCACCATTCATCCATCTCCGACGACTAATGTCCAGATAAAATTTACGGAGAATACCAGACAAAGTTTTGACAATTCATACAACTCTGTCACTAAAAACCCTTTAACCATAACCTTAAGTTGAGGAATGCCGGAATTTAGGAATACATGATAAAAATTGACTTAAAAATTTTATGTTATGCTCAAAGCTTCTAGTTCTTGCATGGGTTTAAACACTTTTAATGACATTCAGTTTCTTTCAGAAAATAATGATAAGGAAAATATTTATAAACTTAGGTTAATATTGCAATTCCCAAATCCAAAAGCTGGTATTTATAATTTTAAATTAAATTACCCATCATTTCTTATAATTGATTGCATGCTTCTTCAATTAATCTCTGGTTCTCCAGTTTCATTTGCGTTTTGGCTTGTTGCGTGTTTGTAATTGAAGAAGAAAGAATCAACTAAAGATTCGATTGACAAGGTTGGAAACTTGTTTGGAAACGAAAACGGAATGAAAGAAGGGAAACAAAGACAACTTAAATACTAGCACTGGCACCCATTGAAGAGCAAAATAAAAGACGGTACGGCGCGCTTTTTGAACTCATAGAGAAAATTCAGAATAGTCAGCAATACTTTCATCTCATTTAGTGTGCCTCCTCATCATCATAATTCGATCGTTCCAATAAAATCCAGTTTTCTACGGAACGTATATTTTAAATGCTCAAATATATTACATTTACATAACCCAGGAAAATGGTTTTGTCTTGTTAAAGGGGTTCCAGATAACTCTGGGATTTTAAAATATCTACGGAATGTAAACATGATGTGGGAACAACAGCAGCTGAAACAGTGGAAATGTTTACGAACGTTCATTGTTTCCTGCCCATTAACTAGGGTAAATACCATTTAACCTAATCACAATCACAAGATCATCAGCTTCTGTATGGCCCTGTTTGTCAAATGAGTCATTGTTTTAATTAATACGTTGTACGTGGACTTTCCGGCTTAATAATACGCATCAATTACAGCAAAATACGTGTTCCTAGTCAATCACGATATTTAATGTTGGTGTGAGGATTTTGGGAGTTGAACTGTTTTTAATGAAGATGTAAACGTCTTAAACTACGACAATTGTTCGGGAAAAAGTGCATAAATCAGATGGTTATAAAAAAGTATTTGAAACGTCTAAGCTTATTGTGTCATCGTGTTTGTTTTTGTTTACTCCATGACACGTGCCTAGGAACTTCTTTATCCGAAGATAGGAGATATGAATATGGACTATAATTAATATGTAGTTGTTATTGGTAATTAACAATCATAATTATTATTACCAGTGTTGTTATGTGATCAAAAATAGTCGACAACATTCTCATTCCTATTGAACTTACTTGCCTACTACAAGGAACATAGAAGGTCTATTCCTGCATACCAATTATCTACGGCCAACTAGTCCCAGACCGCGACCCACCCATCCCACCAGAATATGTAACATTGATTGTGATTGCTGTTGATAATAGAAAGGCGACTGAATAATTATTTCAAAGAATCCAGTAAGTTAAGTTTCGAGTGAGTCCCCTAGGATGGCTGAAGCTGGAGTCGGTGTTCAGTCAAACACTGGACGTTTCTTTTGTCACAAATGCAACGAAGAGCTATCGCACGTTTTAGAGGTTATTTTTTACAATTTGTGTTTGTTAATTTTGGGATTTATTTTATGCATTTGATGTTCTGATAATGATGAAAAATGATTTGTTCGTTAATAGGACTTTACCTGTCCAAAATGTAAGGCAGGATTTGTAGAAAAGCTGAGTGATGTACCTCCGCCAAATCCTTCCCATGGTGCTGGTAGTGGGGGTGCGCATGGACTAAATCATTTTCAAGATAGTAGTGTACCGTTTATCGAAGTAAGTCCAGTGCTGAAACTGTTTTAGGATATTTTTATATTTTGTATCTGATATTGATGGTTAAATATGTAATAAAATATTAATTTTTTATTTATTTTAGTTTCTTGCTGGTTTGGCTCGTGATGATGTTAGTGCGGGTTTTCCATCTGGTCAAAGTTCACGGTCAAATACTGGGTCAGGGTCTGGAGCTCGCACTCCTGAAATGAACTTTTCATTTTTGATGGATGTTCGGTAATACACTTTGACATCAATCAATGAATTTTGAATTTATGTGATACGTTCCTTAATTTAAAATTATTGGTTTAAAATTATAGCCCACGGGGAACTAACCCAACAGGACGATCGGGGGCTCCACCTCAACCGAATGCAGGACAAAATCCACAACAACAAATTAATCCTATGGAAAATATGCTTTTCTCTTTCCTGAACGATTTAATAACTGGATTAAGCGGAGGAGGAGGAGGAGTAACTGTGGGCGGAGGTTTCCCGTAAGTTTTAGCGACTAGGAAGTAGATGTTATTTGTCAGACTTTTCTTTGACAGATTTTCACTTTCTTTCATATTACAAATTTTCAGGATGATAACAATTTTAAGGTTAAAATAAAATTAAGTTGTCCGTAAAAAATATTCATCATTCTTACTCTAACCAGTTTCTGAAAGTATCTACATAAACTTTTTTTTGTTTTTGCAGGCAAGCTACAGTGCTCAGTCTGTTGGGATGACTTTCAATTATCCGAAGATGTAAAACAATTAGAATGTGATCATGTATTCCACCCTGACTGTATTGTACCTTGGCTTAAACTAGTACGTTCTTGTTTTAAATCTCTTTGCATTTGAGATTTATTTTGCATTTTTAAAGTACGTTTGAAAATGGTAATTGCAGCATGGGACATGTCCAATTTGTCGCAAAGACCTGACTAATCCTGAAGACGCATCCGCAACACCATCCGCCAGATTTGAGCCTGCTGGATCCGGTGGTTCAAGAAGTGACGATAATATAGGTTCGTATGCATGGAGGTAACTTTCTTTTTTAGCTGCTGAAACTATGAAGCTAAAAGTATGTTTTATATCGTTCACTTTTAGGACGCTCTCGGGATCAAGGTGGTGGTGGATCTTATGGTCGCGGAAATGACGACCTAGATCGCATGGACAATGACTTCGACTGAAGGCGAGAATCGGCTCATCCCTACTCTTAGTAGAATACAATTTTATTGTTATTGCAAATGTGTTATTTAAATGTTTTAGATACACAAAAGTGTGGCTGCGCAAAGCTCGTAAAAGAAAAACTCTTTTTTTCCAATTTACTCCAGCAGGTGTTTAAGTCTTGGTTAGGCATATTATTTAAAATTTAATGTTACCCAAATTAAAACAAAAATATTGTGAAAGATATTTTAGTGGATTTAGTTGTTTCGGAGTATATCGCAAAAAGTATACTATGCTTCCCTACTTTAAAAACTAGAGATAAAAATAATCCCCTTTCATATTATTACATTATAATTGCTGAATTAAACTTGATGTCAAATATTTTAAAAGGATTAAGGTTTTCCCGTATGTTAAAATAAAACTGTTCACTGAGTTTACCAAATGGTGAATATAAACTGTCGCAGTAATCGGTTGCATGTTTTACGTAAAACAACTTCAACTACGATCTAAGTATGAAACAAATCGTTTTTTATATATTTTGAACGGGTACAACCGTGCATTGTTTGTATACCGTTGTGTTAACTTCTGTCGTGATTGTGAGTAAACGATTACAGTAACAGTATCCATTGCGCATCAAGGAGTTAACGGATCGTTGTGCATAAATCTCTCATACCTTTCAGTGATTCCAAATATATTTGAAATGATTCTAACCCGACTCTTTTCGCAGTCGCTCGATTCTAATAAATTTGATGATTATGAGAAGTATTAAGTCCTTTAATGCTACTTATTACTTATATCAAACAGTTCCGCTATAGGAATTCAAGTTAGGATGAACCTTAGAGTGAAGCTTTACGAAGCAAAACGTAATTTAGTCACTGTTGCAAGCTGTTCAAAATGTAGTTCATCATTACCAAAGGATTGTTTTTGGGTAATGCATTTTGTGGTAAAAATGTCAAATGCATTGCCCGTTTCTTGTATGGTTTTGAAATTTATACATACCTAGAGCATATCATGTTTTTCGATATAACCTATCAGTCTAGGCTGTATTGTTCATCGCAAGCAATCGCCGGTCGTACGTTTTTCTTGAAAGTACATAACGGTTTTAATGTTTAAGTTCCATTTCTTTGCAAATGTCAAACTAAAAATAATGCCGTAATAAAAAGTGTTTTTTCATTTTTAAAGAAACTTAATGAATGTATACGTGAAATGTTTTGTCGCCACATTACCTTACTAATAATTTGTAGTTTGTAATTTTTTTCTTTATCCGTTCATACAAAGATACGAACCTCTAAAGTATAAAATGAGTGTTATTTCGTCTGCATTCATAATTCAATTCATAAATAGCACCTAAAATATAGAAAATACAGTCTCGCGTTTTTTTTCAATTTTTTAAAAAAGTAATTGAAATTATCGTTTTTTCCCCAACGTGTCTTCAGTGCAACATATTGAAATAATCTTGAAAGAATCAGTCAGTGCAGTTGTAGATTCGATTTGGCATTTAAAAACACATAAAATCATGTCCTGCCTTGTTTGGGGCGAAATGAGATTTCTGAATAATTCATCCAATTTTCTCCACGAATTTGAGAAAATTTTGCTGGAAATCGAAATAAAAAATTATTTTTAAAATCAAAATTGAAATATCAAGTACTATCTGATATTGTAAAATATATACCTCTAAAGTCGAAAAATATTCTTCGACTTCTGCAACATCCAATTCATCCTCTTTTTGAATAGGTTTGACATTCCTTTTTCTACGCCGACCTTCCCCGCCTGCATGACCGGTGGCAACAATGGGCACATAAAGCAAAAATAATGGAACGAAAAGGATCAAAGCAATGAAACCTATAGGGAGGAGCGCAAGAGGTAACGCTGCGGGTGACAACACTACTCCTAGTTTCCCCAGTCCGGCCAGAACTAATACAACTAAAACCATACAAATTGTGAACACCATCTTCCCGGCTTTCAAAACCTTTGTAGCTGCTATGGTCTTTGTAAATAATTTGTCCTCGATTTCAAATTCTGGCTTGTGTCCACCAGAGTTGTGCTTTAATTTAAAACATTTAAAATTAAAAATTAAGGGAATGCCATTCACATTTAAGAGTACAAAAAAGGTCACGTTTTTTGTCTTACATGACCATAATATCCATATCCTCCATAATGATGATCTGGGTTACTGTGGGCGTAATTTTCGGGAAGATAACTATCCACTCTTGTCACTAGTGGGCTAACACCATACGTTTCGAAATTTGCCTCAGGTTGTCGTGGCGGAGTTTCAGTGGTAGTGAAAGATATCTGAGAAGGGTCAGTGTCCAGGGAATAACCAAAGCTGTTTTCAGAATGAAATGTACCAGTTTGGTTTTGGTTAGAGCTCCACAACTGCGATTGGCTTTCATTTGGCAGGAAGTAAGGGTAAGCAGGGGATTTTGTTGATGTTATTGAAACTTCAGACACTTTTGGAGACGGACTCCAATCACCAAACTTTCTTGAATATCGACGAGCTCCAGTTGAGGCAGTAGATAAGGCTGGCAATGCAACGCTCAGAACTAACACTGTTATCTGCAATACTTCCTGACTTGCACAAATTTTAGACATTTTTCTGACAAGAAAATGGAGGAAATGAAATGTGGTGTGATGAGAGTTTGAAAAGATTGTGCGTAGAAAGAAGACGTGTCATCATAGTTAGAGATTTCATTTTGCATATTTTCTCTTCGAAAAAACTATCATTGTCATTAATTTAATGGGCCATGGTGGTACGACTAAGATATTATGATGTGGATGTAAGAGCTCTTCAAATGCTTTACCCCATCAAGGCTACATATAACAACACAACGATAATTACAGTGCCATTTTATGAGATGATCATAGTTTCATTCATGAATTCATCTTCATGCCAAAAATAGGAGTAGGAGTACATGAAAGAAAATGCGTTTCGTTTGAAAGGCCCTTCAAAAGTACACGAGGCTTTTGGCTTGGCTGCCGGCTTTACAATCCGAACCGAATCCTGTTGACACGAATCCGTCGTAATTTCAAATTTGGGTTGTAGAGAAGAGGAGTGTAAAAAATGACACTTTTCTTCAATGCAAAGGGTTGTAAATTAAGCCTTATATGTTTGCTGTCAGTAGAAAAATACTCAGGATTTTGAGTAAATGGAACATGAATTCCTATATTTTTACCGGTATTGTTCAATAAGTGTTTATTACCCTAACATGATTTATGCACACTCCTACTTTCTCGTTGTTAAAGGTCTTATTGCCAGCCTCAGCCCATCAATATTTTTCATCCCTTCTCGTTAGAAACCTTGAAATCCTCAGTTGTTTCGCTCACAACAACCTACCAAAAAAGTAGGTTCAGTTGCTATTTTAAGCCAGAAGAAGGATCGTTAGATTTAGAAATGCCCCATGCTGTTTTAATTGCGAGTAGTCATGAATCATGAGATAGTAATTTATTAAAAAACGGCTTACTTACTTCAGATGCATAGTATTCAATGTCCTTTTGCAAAATTACTGCTACCATTTCCATATTTGCTGTTATAATCAATAATCATACAAACAGCTAAGCATATATTTGTATATAAATGTAACGTCATAAGATAACAAAGGAATTATCTAGTTCTGTACACGTATTTATTACGAACGCTTTGTGATACTATCGAAATCAGCAAGTCCCTGAGAAATAAGTTTTCATAAGGGTTTTTCTTTTTCTTAATTATAGAAAGAAGTAGAATAGAATTAGAGCAAAGCAGTGCAAATTTCATGAAAAGCCAGAAGAACTTCTAGGGACATAATGTATTTATAAACTATGTATATGAAGAGTATTTGCAAAACATGCAAAGATAATTATGCTCTTAGAGTAGGAAATAAAACAATTAAATTAAACTCCAATTAAACAAAGCCAAGTGGGGTTGTACATAGATCCTACTCTACGGTCATCGCTATTAGAATAAACGTCCCAACAAATTGAACATTGAATTGATTCCTTCAATTGTTAATTTCTTCCAAAAATCATTTTACTCCTCTAAACTTTTATATTCCGTTTTTATTGATTCCGATTGTGGATTACAATGTGTGATCGTTTAAGTAATATCTCATATGACTGGGTGAAAGTATCCTTGTCAGTGATGGGTTCAATACAGCTTTAAGAGCTCAAAAATAAAATTCATTTTTATTTCAAAATCGATTTTGACTGATAATTACATAATATTCTGACCAGGTCGTGTGGTAAAATTACAATAAATATATCTTAATAGAATAGATTTTATATAATAAAATAAAGTATCACAGTAGTGTAAATTGCATCCATAGATTAACAGCCTTTTTCATTGTCACCAAAAAGCTGCGTCATAGACTTATGGGAACAACTCATCGGTCCAAATCCGTAAAAATATTTGTCGTAAAATATCTGGTACATTGAAACTGATACGACAAAGAAAATGATTCCAGACACCAACGCGTAGATAATAAGTACAGCTTTGTCAATCCAAGCAACTTTCTGGAAACGTCATCAAATAAAATATTTTCATTGTTTAGTTAAAAAATTGTATGTAAATGTAAGCATATTTAAGGTTATTACGGTCAAGCTTTCAGACTCCGATTCAGTTGTGGTGAGAATGGGAACGATGATGGGGCACACAGATCTCCCTTGAATTCCGAGCTTCCGGTCTTGAATTATAATGCGCACCTGCGTTACAAAACAAAGAAAGTTAGCGTTGGATTTGTAAGTTTAGGAAAAAACTTTTGGATCAGAAAAGGTACCATTTGAAAAATGTGAACAGCCACAGTAAATCCAATCCAGGATAGGAATAGAGTTGTAGATACAGAGTCCAGAAGTTTGGGAAATCTCTCTTTGTTGAGGATTGAATGGGCGTTAGTTGGTGAACCGGGAATTTGATTCGAGTAAATGCATAGGAAAACTGAGAAAATATGATTAAACTGTTATTCAAGCACTTGAAAAGAGAAAACCTTTTGATGAGTTTTTAAAAAAGCCACCGACATCTTACCTTCTAGACAATGCTGTGCGTATCCACCAGCCCAGTGAATGATAATTCCCACCTTTCTTAGGCCCAAACTTCGTGGTCGCAAAAATCCAGTCAATATTTGGACACCCATCAAGCTCAAAGTGAGACATCCTACAATCCGATGAACTTCTGCAGCTTTGGTTAGACTCACTCCAAGGACCTCTCGTTGCCTTGATAAGGCCGCAAATCCACTTGCATGCATCCATACGGTAGGGAAAATCAATAGAATATGTATCTGTATGACACAAGTACTTTTCCTGCTTAATTCTTGGTCTTATTGAATTAAATTTGACATTCCATTGGAGAAATACCAACCACCAAATACTTACCAAATACCAAGTCCTTAGCGGCATTTTCCCGTCCTTCATCATGAAGTAACCTTTGTGGTACCTGACCACCAAAATCGACAACGGGTTGATGATCAAAGTGGCCACCAGACTGGTAAGTCCGTGCCATTGCCGAACTCCAAAAACCAACTTGCCGGGTTCTGAATAAACGCACATCCCAGCAAAGGTTTGTTGTTTCTCAGTCAGTCCAACTTGGGTGCACAAATAATGAAGTGGCTTGGATGTGGTGGTTTCAGATCTAGACTTAGTACCATCATTATTATCAGATAATTTTCGTCCTTCGTTGATATTGTCCTCGTAAAGCGGTGCATCATAGTGTTCGTCCGGAAGAATTTCATAGGAAAGATTTCCATCTGAACCTGAATCACGTCTCCGTCTTCGAGCAGTTTTAATTGGACATTCGCAGGGGGCAGATATTCTCTTGTACAATTCTTCCATGTACAAGTTATATGAGACCGTTGCTCTTTTATGTCTTATTAGTATTTCCTCTTGCGATGCTACTGGACAAAAAGCGCAGGAGAACCCAATAACCGCTAAATATATCAAAACGTAAATACGAGAGCTGAACATTATAATGCCTATAGTTTATCAATAGCCTGTCGCCGTCGCTAAATCATATAAACATTAATAAAAACTCTGTTGGCTGTTTGCGACTGAACTGTAGGGAAATTATTTTTATTCACATGAATACAGGTCATCAATCAATCAATAATATTCTTCATTTATATCATAAATAAAAGTTAATGTGCTAACGATACATTGAAATTAAAATATTTCCATGTAAATATTTTAGTCTTTTAGATATTCCAACCAGGGCTCAGGTTCCTTTGACCTCATGCAAATGAAGAGCTCATACACGTACAGATAAATTGGATGTATAGTCTAAACAGATCAAATTAGTACTAGTCATCTTGCATATGAGAGAAGTGTATCCTAATGAGGAACTTACCGCAAGTATTAAAATTACTAGACAGAGTGAACAAATACACGCAAGTCCCATTACGCTGTACACATAAACTATCGCGCTGCATCCGTATTCTATCGGATGAGGCTCATCATAATATTCTTCGTAATTGTTTACCTTAAATTAAAAAAAATTCATGTTAAGATGTTTTTTTACAATTTTGTTTGGTTGTTTCTTTTAAATACCCGAACGTAACATGATTTTGGCCAGCCAATTGTCTTTCCATCAGAGTAATCTCCTGGGCCATTTGCACCGCAACAAGAAAACTACACAGAGGTTTTATTTTATCAAATGTATTACGTATAAATAAATTTTGATTGTATCTGCAACTTGAATTTACCAAAAATTGACTGTAAAGCATTCGACTTGGGAGTTGGTTATAGAAAAACTTTCTCTTAAAAATGGCTCGCATTTCTTTGTCTGTGGTCCCAATCTTTTGGTACCACAAAGCACATCGAACAACGAACACCGTTAAGAAATATAGTACCAGAAAGTACCACATAAAAAATTTCTACAAGGCACATTTAAACGATGTTTTTGCTGTCAATTGTAAGAAAAATGTTATAAAAAAGATTTTTAAAGACGCATACGATTTTTCTTTTTTTGAAGTACGCTTTCACAGACATGTTGTGTTCAATGGCTGCTGCAGTTTTAATTACAGACATTCCACCAAAAAGATACCCAAGAAAGATAAGTCCATAGATTCCCGTAGGAAAGTATAAAGGCCAACCACTTAACGCCTGTACCATTGAATATGTAACGTAGTTATCTCCCATACGGGGCCCACATAAATATACACAGTGCAGTAAGGCAGTCGCTATCTGCGAAAAAGATGGTTTCATTGTTCTCCAAACAAATCATGTCTTCTTTCTAATCATAAAAGCGAAACTTACAATTAAAAGTACTCCAATTGCATAGCTTCGTCTCTTCCAAATGTCGACAAAGTTGTTGGTCAACACGGTCTTGTCAATGTTAAGCATCTTGAAACTATGCCCTCTGTCAAAGGTGGTGGAGGGATCTGAAACATACATTTTACTAGGCGCTACCACCATTTTGCTGTAATTACTGACAAAAATGGTCATCGCTGATTTGCTAAACTTTGCTGTCAAGTCTGGCTGCAGAGGGGATGGAAATAAGCCTGTTCTCCTACGAATTGTTACAGGAACCAAAGGTTCTGGTAATCGAATTACTTTTTTATCATGAAGCGCTTCTTCATCCTTTGCACCTTCATTTTCAGACTTCAAGCATTTTTCAACAATTTCTACTCCCACTTTATTCAAAACTTTAGAGAGTGGATCATCCTCCCTCCAAGTTTCTGGTCCTCCGTAACTCTTTGCAATGGTTTTCAGTTTTGCCATTGGATTGGAGTAGATCAATTTCATGTCCTTTTCATTCACAGTACGTTTCTTAGTCTTCTTTGGACGTCCTTCACACTTTTCTTTCCATTCTCGTTTCCTTTGTTTCCTTCGTATTTTAGCTGCGTCCCGTGAGGTCGGAAAGTTACCGTCTACATTTGGTAGTTTTCCTTCCTTCTCTAAAGCGAGATTTTGAAGCTTCCATCGTTTTGCGATGATTTCTTCGGCCAATCTTTTCAGCATTCTGTGGCGACAATGGAGTTCCTTTACCATTTTTGCAAGATGTTGCTCAGCGTCCTTGCTTCCTTCATTTTCACTTCGAGTGCTTTCCAGAATTTTCAAGACTTCTTCGCTTCTATCCGCAATCGAAATTATCCTTTGTGCCAATTTTTCCGTTGGTTTTGGTTTCTCCTTCTTTTTAAATTTTTTACGGTAGAATATAACATCTGCATTTTCATCAGTGTGTCTGGCAATTATATGATCTGTCATGTCAATGATGTGGTCGGAATACGCTTGGGGTAAGCCCAAACGTTTTTCCTTTACCAACTTTTTTATCATGTTTGCTTTAACAACAATCTGCGAATGTAATTTTTGAGTGTTGGTGTCCTCCTCAAACTCCATGTCAAGAAATCCTTCCCCAGGTCTACGGAATCGTGAGTATCCCACACCAGTGGAAGCGGCTTGCAAATACCGGCTGGTGTGTCCTAAACTTGGTTCCGAGACTGTCCCTTGAACTACCTTGATGGGAACATGGGTCTTGGTCTCACTTGGTGGTTGTCCAGAACGAAAGATACTTTCGACTTTATCAGCTTCAGGATCCATGCCAATGTCTTCAATAATTGCATGAGGCGGCTCTAGTATGATTTCTCCATCAAAATTTTCCTCCATTTCGGGATGTGTAAGTAGTGGTGGCTCACTAATCACTTCCTCTAAATCTCCTTCCATTAAATCATTAGTCCCTATTACTTCAGGACCTAACATTTCCATTACTTGAGCAGCAACTTCTTCCACGATCCCTGCTGAAAGCTGAGATTGTGTAGATACCCTCGGGTTTAGTGCGACATGCAAAGCTTCGATAGACGGAGACGATTTACGCCTCACTGGAGAGGGAGGACTCCTAGGTGGTGAAGGCGGACTTCTTGGAGGAGACGGAGGACTCCTTAGAATGGATGCCGAAGTTAAAGCATCTTCAACAGGTAGCTGTATTTTACCAGTCTCCTTTTTAGACCTTCGACCAGACTTCTCCTCACTGTCGCGTTTTTTAAATCTTCGTCGAGGCCGATTATATACCGTTTCAATGTCTTTTTCCAATTCAATTCTTTCATCATTTTTTCCCTTTTGCCACGTTTCCTCCTCAATACCATTGTCTGTGTTTGGAGAAACTCTGTCTTGGGAAAATGATTCAGGTGGTATTGGGTCGTAATCTGTGATAAATATATGAAATCATACTTATTTCACCCACTTTTGGTGATTATTATAACATTTTTTCTAACCTCTTCCCTTTCTATCCTTTTTCCAAGTATAGTCTTTTTTAACCTTCTTCTTCCTTTGTTCGTCCATTATTTTATTTAGGTAGTAAATGCATTTGCTTACATGAGAAAATATTCATTCGTTTGTTTTCTTCATTTGTGCCTCGTGGTACCATTTTCTTTTTCAACCAAAGAGTCTAAATCTAATCCTTGTCTTGCAAAACTAAATCTTCCTTTTTAAGTCTCTAGGGCATTAAACGACAACGTTTACGTTTTAATCGGTTTCTAAATCATGAAGAGCACATTGTTTGGGGACAGGGGGCAATGTGAAATCATCTTTTTTGCACTTTAAATATGCAGAGTTTTAAAGGGCTTCTTTTTATTAAGCAGATACATTATTTTTTTTAAAATGCCTTATTCGTATGTTTTACCACAACTCAGTATTCTTAAACAGCAATAAGATTAACATCATTGCGAACAATCAAGAAAAAATTAGAATTGATTGGATATGCGAACATCAATGTAGAATGTAGTAGAAGTATCATACAGCGGGCATACAGCGCATGCATTTTTATATGTATGTATTTTTATTATTCGATAAATTGCTTGTAACTAATCCTAATCCTAAATCTGAAACCTTAATTGGGTACAGCGTTAGAAAGTTTTGTACTGTGAACGGAACGCAGCAAATTCACACCGTTCGTTCTCATCTCATTCTTGTGAACTCTGACTGAACATCCCAACAGCGAGCGACACTGTTCCTTCAGTCCGCAAGTCTGTTGCTATTTTGCCATGTAGCTTGATTATTGTACTTATCTTCACAAAGTCGACAAAAGTGAGCCAAGTCAGAATAAGTATAAGAATTACCATCATCATCGTCCTCTAGCTTGTCTTCTGCAGTGATCAAGAAGACTTTAATGTCTATGCAATCGCAGAATCTTCATGCACATACAAAAAAAGGCAGCGAATAAAGTAAGGAACCTACCACCTGAGCCTGGTCTTGTCTGAGAGAGTAACAGCAACTAAACTACACATAAGACTATGACTATGACCGACTCTGACAAGTACGAAAAGAGCTACAGACACAGAATAAAAAATAATATGCGTAAACATTTGCTTGAGCGAATGCAATGTATTCCCACCTACAGTCAACGTTTCTAGATTGCCACCGCACTGCCACCAGTTGTAGCAGTATAATACCACCACCATATCACCCACCTCTAGGTGGTGGGATGTTCAGATTTTTTATTATTCATCAGCAAATTGCAAAAAAATATAACAGATGAGCTCTGTTGCAGGTAATAATTTTACTTTAATTTAATTTCATTGAATCGCTCACAAAATGTCATTTGCAAGTTCATATTATGTGTGTTTGACATATTAGGTATCAACTGTCATTTGCTTAAAACACAAGTATGCTGACATTTTGAGTGACATTTGGCATAGGAATAGGAAATATTTCTTGAAAAAGTTCAAATCAATCGGTAGTAGTATTCACATCATTAACATTTTTTGTTAATGTGCAGATATATAATATGTATCTTAAATCAAGTGCCAATTGCAAAAGTCTTAAAGTGAAAAGTTAAAGTTTGACAATTAAACCTAATGCATATACAGTAGAGTAAGCGTCTGTAACATTTGAATTGACATAAGCAAATTCAAGTCCATGATAACTTTCCCTTTTATCTAATTCGGGTAACATCTTAAGTGGTAAAAAAAAGTTTGAGAATGGATTCTGTGTTTTCCATCCAAAACTTACTGCATGCTTGAAGTTATAAAGTTGTAGTTTGCAAGTGCTTTGTTTGTGTGTGGCTCACGCTATAACAGGAGCAATTAATCGACCTTTGAGGAATGAAATTGTCAATTGGTTGTGTGACGTTCTTTCCCATTCTCATATATACGCATGAGCTGTAAGGAAAAAACAAACGGAAGCTCGTAAAGCATAAAAAAGTTAGCATTGTACTGATTTATGGCTCGTGTTTAATGAAGATGAGGATTTGTAGAGCAGCAATTAATTTGAAGTAAAACGATGCATACTATATTTTGGCTCTCTAATTTTTCATGTATGAATGCTTCCACCACCGATTTTATGGCAATCCATGGTTAATTTAATTATCCTTGGATTAGTGATGTTTTTGTGATTAAAATAGGTTTCATATTATTAAGTTAGTAAATAAAAAATAAAAGAAACAGGTAGATTTTCATGGACGTCTACTGGAATTGTTTCTGAGGACTGAGGGCGATTTGAGATTTAGGTACTCGCGTTATATTTCCCTTAGCATATTTGCATCTTTCCTCATTTTTAAAGGATTAGCATTGTACCTTATTTGATAATCCGAAACCGGATATCCGGAAAAGTCTTTGATAAATGGGCTTTAAACTTGAAGTTTTGGAATCAATTTTCATGAAAATCTTATCGTGAAGAGGAGAAAACATTTTCATGCAGTGGCTCTTTTAGGTAGTGACATTGCAGCTGCAGGCATGCAGTTTTTTAATTGCATCAACACACCACCGTACGACCGAATTTTTTATTCAATCTTTTTCATCTTGGTGGTCCAAGTCGTATTTCAAAGATATCATTGAAATTATGAAGGAATTTACTGACATTAACAAGTTAGGCAAGTTTCACCAATGATTCGCAAGGCGGCCTCCAAAGTGTTTGATAGTTTGACAGGAGCAAGGTACATAAGAGAAGTAGAAATCTTAGAAATATGAACGTAGGAATTACGTTTTTCCATGACTGGTGGAACCAGACGAGATAGGTCCTGCTTCCACCCATAACATGTTTTTGTTACGCTAAACTCTTACATACGTTCTTGTGCCTTTGTAATTGTTTTGTTTAATTTAATTAGCGTGAGCACCTGATAGTAATCCCTAAAGTTTTAAAGTGATTTCTGAAATTATTTTTCAAGGAGCATCCCTTGTAATAAGTAAGATCAAACTGCATTTCGAGAGTTTGGAAGCTTTCCTTTCTTGTGCCAGAAAAAATGAATTTCGAAACAAAATCAAGAGTGGACAGTCAAAAACTAGAGGACATGTTCGAAAATCTCACGAGCATTTCCAAGCAATTGGCTTTGCTTCAGGGATTTTTGGAAACCAAGTTTGGTATGTTTGGGTTGCAGAATATTTTATTTGTTGGTTCGTTCCTTCATCGATAAAATTTTTCAACTCTTGTAGGATCAGAGTTCACTACATTCTGTCAGCTTTCGGAGCAAAGTACATCCACATCTTCGTCTTCTTGTTCAGTAAGCCAGGCGTATGAGTCGAGTAATTCCATTCACGATGACTCTGAAGAGTATGATAAAATGCCGAATTTGGTAAGCCAAGAGAGTCCATCCAGAACTTTGGGATACGTGACCGTTCCTCTTAGACAAACCTCAAGTTCAAATTCATCTGGATCCAATTCAAAGTTTTACAATTCACAAAGCAATGTCGCAGGTAAGCGTAAGGGACGTGGCAAAAATGGTCTTTGTCGTACACACTTTATCAAAACACATTGTAAAAAGTTTGTAAATCCGTTCTTTTGTCTTCTCAGGAATAACTCGTCGCGACAGAGGCAGCATCATCAAAGAGGAAATGCCAAGTGATAATGATGACATAATGTATCCACTTCACAATTTTTCAGATCTGCTGGTTGAAAGTGCTGAAGAAACGGATGCAAACGAAAGTCCAGAGTTTCTGGAACTTGAGCTCGATCCATCTACCCTGTTGAGAGGTAGGAAACTAATTTTTTCATAAAAGCATACCATTCTTTTTCCAATATTTATCTCTATATTTGATATTCTTAGGGGAACCCCCAGCTTTACAACCCATGTTCGCGGATAACAACGGATCCAGTGATTTACATGGAGTGGTCAACAATCAAAATGGTGCTAATACAACCGGACACTATAAACGCAACTCATCTCGACAAAATAGCAATAACACTAGTAACAACTTCCATCGGTACGATTCGGAATTCAGTGGTAACTCATCCATTGTCAACAGAGGAAGCAGCAATACTATGTCGAGGAGAGCTTCAGTTGGAAACCACGATAGCAGTCTTTCACATAAAAAGTTTGATTGTCTTATTTGTGGAATTAAATTCGAATTCGCCGAAACTCTCAAGTCCCACATGGATTCTCATTCTGGATCTCGAAGTGTTCGCTGTAAGCAAACGTTATTTATTTGTTTTAAAATGTAATCAGACCTCCTACAAATTTCTTGTCTTAAATTTTAGCCAACAGTGATGATCAATCAGGTCATGGAAATAATCCAAATGCACCCCCTTTGCCAAAACTAATGCCGAGACCATCAATCACGAACGTTTCAGATGTGAAAGGCGGAATTTCGGAACCGGTGTCTCTAAAGCCAACTAAATTAAGTAATTAATCATAATCTTATCAACGTTTATTTGATTCATTGTATAGTATTCAATATAGCAGCTATATTTTATATTTTTGATTTTCCCTTTAGAAAAGTCCAATTCTCATCAAGGATCATCATCAAAAGTGTCAGCAATCAAAAGAAGACGTCATTACAACCAGTCCCGTCCATGCAGTCTTGTGTGTCCTGAATGTGGTTTAAAAATTCGTGATAAAAGCCGTTTGATCGAACATTTGCGTGGACATACCGGAGAGAGACCCTTTCAGTAAGTTCGTGTTCTATGCGTTCTCTTCATTTAATTTTCTTCCAAAGAAAGACTATTTAAGTTTGTAATTGGCATTCTATTTAATTTTGTACGCAGATGTTCTTACTGTGATAAATCATATACCAGGAAAGACGTTCTCAAGACTCATATGGTTAAAATGCACGGAGAATCCCCACATTAGATTGGAATTGGAATACGTACGCCCCTATCTCCTACAACTCACAAACAATCAACCGATAATGAAAGCAATAATAATCTTGTTCTCAATTTATACATTTAAGATTCTTTGAATTTTTATTTCCTTTTAGAATAATATTGTTTGAGTATTTTCCGCTACTCATAGGAAAAGCGAAACATTTACTTAATGGAGCAATTTTTACAAGATTATTGTTAAGATTAGATGTGAAACTGCGAAAAATTAGTTTTCTGGTATATTTTTCACTACGTATGTAAGAGTGCCTACGTAAAGATTTCAAGGTGCATAAATTAATCGAAATAAAATTTGTTGTCTCCATTTTATCCTAAGGAAAGCTTTTAGTTTATCTCACTCCTCACATTCAGTCAAGATTTTGTTGATCTAAAAGTCATGGCCATTCATTGCCCTTTCCAAGGCTAAACATCCTTCATTTATATCAATAAGAGAGAACCTTGCAAGCAATGGGAGTTTTAATTGGACGAGGACTGCAGGATCAAGAGAAACTTCTGAAAAATAGATCCCAAGTTCCTCGTAGCTTGTGATCAAGAGCATCATGACTATGAGTCATGTCATGTATGTATTTTGCTTTTTCCCTACCTTCCTTGTATCATCACTTTGCTGAAAAAAAAACTATTGATTTGTATCATTCATTTCGTTCTCGTCCCCTCGAACCTTACCATCTTCGCATCATAAAAGGATAGATGATGGGGTGGAAAAGCTTTCACACATTGAAGAACCTGAAAGGCAAACCCTCCTCCAGAAACCCAAACTTCCAAAAACCTTTTTTTTTCTTACTTTTAAAAATCTCAGAGCAGAAGAAGCGGAATGCTCAAAGGGGATCTTTTCAAGGCCTAAAAACGAGATCCCGAGCAAAGCATCTTCCCTACTACTACAACCACGATCACGGCCCTACAAAATCCTAAAAAAGGCATTATGCCTACTTATTTATATTTGTATCTATCAAAAAACGCATCTCTGATCACACAATCTTGTTTGCCGAGGGAGGATGGATGCAGGCGAGTTAGTTTCACTGCTCTTCTTCTGAAAGGATCAAACTCAAAGGATGATGATGATGACGAGATATGTTCAGTTCTAGTATCAGGAACGCACGCAAGAAGACAGGACAGAGAGGAAAGAGCTAGCGAGCAAGGAATATTTGGAGCATTGCATAATGATAAAAAAAACGGTAAAAAAGGTATAGAGAAAACGGATAAGGTTTAGAGAACATACAGAAAGGAACGTAAAACGACAAACCATTCATTCCATTCCTACGGACTAAACTGGACCAGACCAAGAAGACCAGATCATGTAGGCTGTTGCCTAAGCCCAGGTTAAAAAATTGTACAGGGAAGAGATGAGATGTGAACGGCATATTTGGGAAAGCGAGAGATGAGATGAGTAAAGACGAGAGCGAGAGCAGAACTATGAAAGAGGACCTGAATCAGGAATAGGAATGAATGATGCTTTGATGAAGATGATCTTCATGAAAAGAGTGTGAGGAGCATCTTTTATTCCATGCATTCCTCTTTTCAGGCACAGATAGATACTCGGTCGGAAGAGGTGGTAAAAAGCATAAAGTACGACCACGAC
Organism: Seira musarum; assembly: GCA_027743895.1. Classification (NCBI taxonomy): domain Eukaryota; kingdom Metazoa; phylum Arthropoda; class Collembola; order Entomobryomorpha; family Entomobryidae; genus Seira; species Seira musarum. The sequence goes on along the minus strand of JAHZMX010006001.1, from coordinate 12,177 downwards.
GGGAAGGCGAAGGATGGATCAGTGGAATAGAATAATGCTTATGGATAAATATGGGAAAAGGAGCCTAGCCAGCTCCGTGCCGTGTCCCATCGTATATATATGTATTTATAATGGGTTCTGTTCTTTTGAATAAGCAATATTATTATTACGCAAGTGACTTCCACAAAAGTTTTCTAAGAGCTGCTCCTGCTGCTTGCCTGATCCGTTCCTGTAACTTGAAATTTGACTTTTGTTATATGTTATGCAAGCATCAAGCCTGAGCCGAGCGGACGAACCTACGTAATATTTTCGCTGAGCTCTCTTCTCTTTTTTTTCATTTGGCCAGGTGCATATATTACATGGCATGGCACGGCACGGCCTGCTGCAGGCTCCCCTCATATTTTTTTCCTCCGTCATTCCATTCCAAAATGTTAACACAGTCGGCGGAGGAGGATATCAGAGCAGAAGATAGGTTTTCTCGTGTTGCGTTGTTGCTTTACTCGTTCGTTTGTTCCTCTTCTGCCTTTACTTCTTGGTTCTAGTTCGATTTTATTTTTTGGAAGGCTACATGAAGGAGCGAACACTGTATCCTTTTATCAAGTTTCTGTGCAGTGCTTGGCTTAAATGTTGCTGCTCTGTGGTAATGATACGACGCTAGGAGGGAACGAACAAATGGAATGGACAGGAATGGAATCGTTCGTAGCACAGCTTTTCATAAATAAGCGATGAGAGAGTGAGAGAGAAGATAGGCAGCAGGAATAAAAAAAAGGAGTGCGAAGCGATAGAAGGAGAGGAACAGGAAACGTCCGTGATGACGATACTACACCAGAACCTTGGATGAGCCATTTTGCTTTTAACAACAGCGCAAACTAAACTTGTGTGTAAGAGCACCACCCCCGCAATCTAAATCGTAATAATCAGCATTTACTGCTTCTTTTCTAGTCCTGAATTGGAATAAAAAAACTTGGAAATTAATTATATAACAACTTTGAGGATAAAAAAAAGTTGGAACTTGTTTCGAAAGTGATTGATTGTTCAAAAGAAACGTTTGAAAATGGAGTCGGGTTCAATATCACCTGAGGAATTTCGTAAATTAAAAATGCAAGTGGACATTCTCCAGAAGTTCCTTATCAGAACGTTTGGTAAGCTTATATGATCATTATCTTATAGTTTATCATTAATAATCTTTGTGTTGAAATTCAATTGCATTTTGGTGTTTTCAGGATCAAGTTTCTTAGAATTTTGCAAAGAAGCTCAGTCCACTTTATTGAAGGAAAGTAAGCCTCCGCCACCGTTGAACAAAGCCCAAAGTCAAACGGGTTCCCCTCTGGGTAAGCAACAGCAACAGCAGTCAAACGGAAGCACAAAAGTGAAACCACAGATCTCAGTGAATGGACACAGTAATGGAACGAATCGAGTCACTACAACCACAGTTACTGCAAATCGTCGCCCACCACCACTTCTTCATCGACCGAACACCACCCTTGTTAAAGTGGAACAGAAATCCAGTGCCAGTGCATCTTATCACAAAAATTCGGTGATTGGATCTGAAAACGGTGACCAAACAGAATATTATGACAATGATGAACCTAATGAAGATGACATGGTTCAGTTCATTCAACCCGAAACTGTTTTTTCGGATGATGAGCATCAAGGAAGCAAAGTTCCTGCCCTGAAGAAACTAAGTAATAATAAGCGTATATTAAATCAGAAAAAAATATAATTTCGCTTATCTTGTTTATTCTCCTACTATCTCAGAATTCTCAAAGTGTGCAATAGTTACTGTTTTTTATATCGGATTTTGTCATTTTTTACCTATTGAATATATATGTACATATATAGGTCCTTCAACTAGTGGTCGTAATGGGGTGAAACGAGATCATGCTGTAGCATTTGGGTATGAAGATGAACAAGAGCACGAAGAACAAGAGATGACTTTACCGGAAGGAACTGAATGTATCGTAATTGAGTCAGACGGTATGACTAGACGCTTATATAAAAAAAAATTCTGTTTGGTGAAAGCATGACAAGAGTCTTTTAGTATCTTTTCTTTCATCAGTGTAGTAAGTAATTTAGTTCATTGTTTCTTTTATGTAGAAGATGGGGGGCAAGGTGAGAATTATTTGTACAGTCAGGATCAGCAAGAGGAATATTACGATGACGCTGCTACTGAAGGTACTTAAATGACAAAGTCATATGAAATAATTATTATTTTAAAACGTTAAAATGAAAGCATCATCGAATACTTATTGGTCATTAATCGTTTGTATTCAGTATGCGATTTATTGTTTTTATTTTATAGAAATGTACGATGAAGAAGGATACAGTTACAGCATGGTCGAAGACGGTCTGGAAGTTACGACTGGAGAAGCAAACACGGAAAATTACCAAGCAGAGGAGCTAAAGACTGATGGAAATGTTACATTTGGAACTGTTTACACCGATCCATCGTCTGGAATGCAGTATTTTCAATGCTCCTTTTGCCCCAGTGCAAAAGTATTTAAACACAAACAGTCTTTGAAAGAGCATTACCTTCTGAACCACTCTCCCACTCCTCCGGCTTATCAGTGTCAGTGTGGGCGACGATTTTTGAAGCAAAGTCAACTGAAAAGGCATGAAGTCGTACATACGGCAGAGAGGTAAAACCGAAAACTTATTTAATAGTGAATTCATATTTTATTTTTCACACTAATTACAATTCTGTTTGAACTAAAAATTATAGGCCATACGTGTGTCCGGTTTGCTTCAAAGACTTTACGAGAAAGGATAACATGACCGTTCATATGGTGCGTAACCATGCAGAAAAAAAGCACCAATGTCCCCATTGCTCGAAGGTTTACGCTACCCCTGCCGAGGTCAACCGTCATTTACGGATGTATCACAGTCAGTGGCAGCAGTAATTTTTGTCTAGTTTTTTTTAAGTGTTCAGACAGTGTTGAAATTTAAGCTTCTTCTCATTCTTTGCACTGCTTTCTCGTTCCATGTTTAGTCTTCTTAATCAAATCTAGTGATAGAATCAAGTGCGTATTATATTTGCATGTCTGGTAGTGATGACCGATGATTTAGCTTCTAAAACTTCAAATTATGTACTTGTTATTATGCAAACCGCAGTGCCATCCTTATTTACAAAATATGAATTCAGAATTACTTAGAATAATTTTACCGAGGCTTGTAATTCACAGTTATATAAAATATTTGTATGGTATATGATATAAGTACTAAATACAACAATAAAAAAATCTTTCTATGGCTTTACTCCAAATAAAACAAATTTCGTAATCAGACAATTTTTTTTCCTAGTCAAACCTTTAATTTCAACCAATGAGAATTTCATGAATACAGAGATGAAGTATACATACAACAGTGGCAACTTGATTATGAAATGTTAAAATAACATTTTCCCTTTTAGACAAAATGACAAAAAGCTACTACATATTACTACTTCTAAATGATTCCACAACTCGAAATAAAATTGATGGAATAGGTCAAATGTTTACCATAAGAATACTGTCATGAAAGAAGTCTCATTTAAAGCCTTACAATTAAATACATAGGTAAAATGATTTTGAAAAACGTAATCCAACAAAGTTCGACACAGAATTTTTTGTGTCCTTCTGGTTTTAGGTATTTAATTGATACCTAGGATAATCTGTCATTTATGCCAAGCACTCTCCTATAAGTAAAAGCAACAACGTTATAAAATATTACAATCGTCTGCCCGCAGTAGGATTGCATGAAGCCAAAATGAAAGCCAAGTTGCTTATTGTGCATACCTTTCTCGGACTGTCTATGCTCGTTCATTAGACAAACCATTTTCGTCATTTCAATCAAGGGCCCTGCAGCTCCTGGCCCAAACTCTTCATTTTCACTTGTGCCATCTTTGTCGCTTCCGTACAGTCCGAGCCTAGCTTTCCTCCTAATTAAGCCGCTTACGGACTTCACCTCGTTTTCTAGCAGAACATGAAGTTCTACAAATGGACAATCGTACAGGTCCCCACTATTATCCTCAACGACCTACACAAGGAAAATTTGAAACCGCAAGTTAATTAATTCAATGAATAGTGAGTTTAGAATAGCGATTAAATGTTAATAATTTATGCATTAACATGCCTTTAGGTAAGCTGGTTTGTTCTCCAGTAATGTTCGCAACGACTGCAAATGAACCAAGTTTAAACCTAAACTATCCAAGTTTCTGAGGATATTAACCGTGGTTGCCTAAAAATTAACAATACAAAAATTACTTTAGTACTTGTGAAATGGAATTTAAATCTTGATTTGTACCAAACTTACCAATGGAGGAATAACTTGCATTAGTTCCGGTACAAAATTAGCTCGCAATGGAGCTGCCAAATTCCGAATAGAAATTACATCAGTTTTCCCCATATCGATATAACGGACAGTGGCTGTCTGTAACTTTATGATTGATGCAATAAATTAGGTCTACACTCGATATAATACATTCACTTTTAAATCTAAGCATTGTTTAAATCATTATTATATACCTTTGGATTAATTTTTAGCACTTTTACGCGATACAATTCCTTCCAATTATTCTTCAATGGAGCCAAGAACATATCCGTGCTACTGCATTCCACCATTTTGAGGAAAAATCCTGCCTGGGAAGGAGACTGAGGAGAAGAAAGGTCGTGTACCTGTTGTAAATTATAAATCGCTTCACGGAGTCCAAACCAACACTTATTAATGAAAACAATATCAACTTTCCAGTCGTCTCTGACGTTGGTTATCCACGCGATTCGTTTAGATCCAATCTATTAATTTTAAATTTCAAAAGTGAGTGTAATAAATACATTGCGAGCAAAAATGCAAAAGCATTGACGATCTAAATAAAAGCAAACTGTAACTTACTTCTGGAGTTCGGGGAATGGAGTGAAGTATCAAAGCGTGAAGGAAATGTTTTTTCAAAGTTTTTGATGCTAGCACCTCAATGCTTAAGGTGATTAGGTCATCCTCTGGCTTCCGTCGAGCTTTTGCAACAACCATGTTCTTTCCTTCACACATCTCAAGAGCTGACATTAAGCTACGCTCGAGTACATTCTTGCTCTCCAGCATCAATATATTTTCTTCCATCCATTGTTGGAATCTCTTGTTTTCATTAATTTCAACGCGAAATTCCACCATCTATAAATAAATATAATCTGTTTAATGTGATATAATTATTTAACGATATTTTAACTAGTGTATTGAAATTACTTCCAGGGGCATTTCCAAAAGTTTGCCTGTTAGTTGGAAAATTGACTTTCCCATCAAGGATATTTCCTGCATGTTATCCAAATCCATCGCCGTTCCATTTAGACGGGGACTCAAAATCTTTACCCGATGGAGGCAACCCTGTTCATCATCCTTTAGAATCACAATTTCGTCTTCAGAAATATCGCTTACGTCCAAAATATACTTAAAACCTTCCTCTGAATCATAAAACGATTTCAGATCCTCTAATGCTTTTCTCAGAGACTAAAATAAAATAACAATTAGCTAAAAGAATAAGATATCATTGTTTATCGTTAAAATTTAAGAATAAAACTCACAATTGATGCATGATTTTCGAACTTAACGTATACACATCCTGTTTCCAAATTCACCTTTCCAAGATTCACACAAACCGGAGGTTTGATGTCAGATAACGCGCACACCTGCTCATTTAACGCCTTAATTTTTATTCTGGCTGATGGAGTAGATTTGCCCGGGACTGGTAAAGTTGCGGCATTTGAAGTCGACAATGCCTTAACTTCTGCAGCCCAATCTATTATAAAACCAAAAACAATCACAATTGAAAAGCAAGCAACAATTAACACCCTTTTACCAACAAGGGTTTATTTTTTACTCACTGCTAATTGTAAGATGTTCCAACTGATTTTCTTCTCCCGGGTCAGCTATAATAGAGATTAGTTTAGGGACTCCGCGACCTCTTCCACGGCCACGACCACGAGCACGTCCTACGACGGTAGCCATGTTCGCATGCAATTGAAGTGCACGTAAGCAAGGCCAAAAACCTAAAAAATTAGGAATTACCAGTGTATACAATGGTAAAGAGTTAAAATTGTAACGCAAACTTCCACTTCCTGCAACTGCTAATGATAAAGCTACCAAGTTGGCACTGAGCACCTTTAAAGGAGTGGACGCCAGCCAATGCCTGATTGGTTCCGAATTCGTACTTCAATAATAGATATCTGCTGAAATTTGTATAAGTAATGTTAGTATAGTATATGAGTTCGAGTCGGGCTGGCCTGATAATCGAGAGTCACTGTCAGTCAGCAGCGTCAACTCTGAAACCAAAGTGAAGGAAATCTGTTTTTAAAAGGACGACCACATAAACATACAAATCACAGCACAAGTTGTTTTCCACTGTCCAGTCCAAAGTGCCCACAGTGCCCAGTCGATTACTGTGCTTCAATTCATACGATGCGAATGCAAATATGTGTAGACGTCTAAGGTATCCAATTTTTAAACACGAAAATCTGTGAAATGTTCTAAAAAGTTGATCTTGTCTCCTCTCTCAAATACAAAAAAGCAAGACGATATAATGTAAGAATATTTAAGCAGGTAAATTAAGGGAAAAAAACTGAAGAATTAAGGTTAGGTATTTGGTTTGGGTTTGGTACCCGGGACTGATATGGTAATAGCAATGAGGGTACGCTTTAGCATGTAGCACTGTGGTATTTGGCTTCAGAAAGATATAGAATAGATATGCAAAATGTGAACAAGAAATTGTTCAAATTCTTCGTCTTAAATTACGTAGATGGATGAAACATGCAACGGAAAAACGCCCGTTGACAATCGAGTTGACTTGTAAGTACATGAATGGCGATAAGTAAATGAAACTGGGTTTATCTATTAAGAGCGTGAGAGTGATGTAAGAGATATTCATACGAGCCTTCTAATCAAATATTCTTCTTGGAAGCTGGAAGTAAGGGAAGGACCTACCACCACTGCACTCAAGGAAAGGGACCATATACAGTGAAGTCTCTCTATAATTGCTTTCTTTATAGTGGACGATTTTACCTAATTTACCCCCAATCATTTTACCCCCAAGACATTTACCCCCATAAATCTACCCCCATGGTATTTTACCCCCATAGACATTTACCCCCATCAATCTACCCCCATGGTCATTTACCCCCATTACACATTTTCTCAATATGATGGCCCCAACTGAAACACAACATTCAAAACTTTTTTATTTCATGGCAGTTAAAGTTTGGTACGGCACATTTATTGTACGCTTACAAGGGAACACCTTTTACTGTAACACATCGCATATAAGAAATGTAACAACTAGATCAGTTTTTAACGCTGATCACTATGTTTTCAAATCGTAGCAAAACTACCGGGATGAACTTTAATTTTTAATGTCAAAATTTCAATTATTTTGAGGAGGATCAGCAGCTTAACGCAAACTGGAAATCCTCCTGGGAATTCGCCCCTAACAAAATCGGAAGGGAAGGTATGTCATAGTTGTCAGTCGGCATGAAATATACCTGTTACGACAGATTTCACATACGAGTGTTAACACTCATTTCGGCCTTTATGCTCCAGTGCATTCTCCGTGAACAATTTTGCGTACAAAAATTAAAATTTAACATTACCCCAATTTTTTTTGCTGTCTCGAAACAGCTTCGTGATAAGCGTTAAAAACTGATTCTTATATGCGGTAAGGGGGTACAGCACAAAATGTTCCCTTGTTAGAAGGAAAAAACACTAATTTGTACCCGAAAGGGAATTCCTTTTAATTCAACGAAGACTTTTGGCTCAGCAATGATATATCCTAAGGACCAATAAAACGTATTTAATTATTGCCCTACTTATAAAATTTAACTTCAGCTTTTTGATCAAATTGATATTACATGTTTCATTGTCATTTGTTCCTCAATACGTATTGAACGCTCATGTTTAGTTACGCTTTAAGTACATTTTACTTATATATTTCATTTCAAATTGGAGAAATAAAAGACAACGCTACTTTACTTAAGTTTAACTTACTATGTATGTACCGTATTGCATCAGAATTTTGATGAAGACTTTTGCTTATGATGTCGTTATGAGTGAGTTTTACGTATGCTCAATCGAATTGAAATTTTACGGATAAAATGGATTTTTACTGGATAACACGTCCGTAATTATGCACTTCTATCTAATCGTGCGCAATACGAATTCATTTTGGAATAATAATAATCCGTCAGTGTGGTTGGCACTTAACTTTTATTATTATAAACAGGTTATCAAATAGAAAATATTTCCCCTTCTCTTTCTTCCGGTTCTCTAACGCCCACGGCATCTTCAATATGCATCATCAAAAGTGATTATGGTGATATCGCTTCCGCCACGAGGTGCAGTACTAATGTGATTAGCTCAGTGAAATACAATTTAAAGTAGGCATCGGTTATTTGCGTGACGTTGTGCATATCAAAGTATACTTTTCCATTGTTCTCTAACATGAACAGCATTTCAAGGCCGAAATAATATTTTGTTCTTTCCCCAAGCAAAATCTTGTGATAAATGTGCTACCGTTTCTCGTTTAATGTTTCAATCGTGGCCATCAAATGGAAAAATTGTTTGATATGGGTAAATGTCTATGGGGGTAAATGACTATGGGGGTAGATGATGGGGGTAAATGTCCATGGGGGTAAATGACCATGGGGGTAGATAGATGGGGGTAAATGTCCATGGGGGTAAATGACCATGGGGGTAGATAGATGGGGGTAAGTGTCTTGGGGGTAAAAAAAGGGGGGTAAGTTAGGCGTTGCCGAAATACATACATACATACATACATAGTTTCTATTTTATGAGTTATTCAGGACTCGATCCATGTATCATGTAAATCACATTCCATCCTTTTTGTAAAATGCAAACATCAAACAAACACAAAAAAAGCAGAAGTAGGAACCTCAAAACTTCCAAAACCATTCCAGCATTTTTCTATCTGTCCCGTTCCAAAGTATTGCATTTCATAGAAAATAAATGCCAAACTCGTTATCCCTCGTGTAATAAAAAAAGTGAACGTTTTCTACCAACACAGCTTGTGAGGCTAACTTCATTCATGTTATTTCCTAGAATGATGAATGGGAAACATAAATTGGTGGGAAAAATACTGGTATTTTTAAATTCCCTGTTCATCTTGCTAATTATCTGCTTGCAAAATTTGAGGAAACCACTTTAAGGGTGATTTGAGACAATGCGGTAACAATTTTGAATTTTAAAAATATTGATTTACATATTAAACCCCTATCAATTATTTTCAATTTGCAAAGAGATCCACTAATAGAAGCCTAAATAACCGATGAAATACGGGCAAGATGATGTAATATTTTGGTATTCTCATTACGTTGCGGAGCATGAATAATAAGAAATTTCTCTGCAATTTACGAAATGAGAGGAAGAAACGGCCATTTCTGCTCTGTTTAGTTACAATATATGTTACAGAAACTTTGGTAAGTAACGGGAAATGATGAAAAAGTAATTGGCTAGAACGGAGAATGAAAATGCTCAGGTTACCCTACGCACTGAACATGTGAAACTTCATGCCTTTTCCTTTTGCCCAATCCACTCGGGAAAGATTATATTTAATTAGTCTCCTTACTTACACAAGTATTTTATTACCCAATAAAAATCATATAAATTCCTTGCAATAGGTTACCAAACTTGAGATTTAATCATCATTAATTTCAGCTTATTGTTAGACCGAACAATATATGTGACATGGTAAACGACCATCGGCCATTAACCGTGGTTTTTCCCTTCGGATTCATAAATTGTATGCATACCTGGTCTCAACTCAAGTCGAAATCTGCTTTCCTGTAGGCATCACGCTTAATGTACGAGGTTGGGTCCATGCATAAAAGAATCTGTGCAAATTTATGTCCCTTTCATTTTTTTCTATTTTGTGCTAGTAAAACTCCTTAAGCTGGAGAAAGGATTGTTTTTTGCCGTCCGAAAATTTTAAAGTTGGTATACTTTGAGAAACGGAAATCCTTCTACCAAGCTCAGCGAAGGTTTTGATTTTGCCATTAGTACTTTCGCAAATACAAAGCGAAAATCATTGATACATTTTGTTTTGTCAAAACTCTTGTTAACTTAAAAAGCATTCGTGATTGTTGCAAATTACGGCAGTGAGGTAAGTAGGAATGGTTTTTTCAGGATTTCTAGTTTATCTATTAAAAAACAGAACAAACCGGAAGTGATAAGGACGGTTAAATGTTCTTCTGCAAGACTTTGTTTTAAACCTCCTTTAAAACGCAAACGATGGAAAGTAAGAAGCTTCATTTCCGCCTAAATGTATTCATCATGTACAAGGTTATGTCATAAGGAAAGACTTTAACAAGTTTTTGAAGAAAACTTATGAGAAAAAGTATTCCCATATCGTTCTGGCTTCTGGCGTACAAAAACATTTCCTGCATAAATGCACAGTATTAAAAACATTTGAGAGAAAAATGTACTTGATAACTACGATGACGTGAGAATTTCATCCTGAATTATGCATACTTTCACTTCCAAAAAATACTATAAACGAGAACTATGGGCGTCCAAGATTTCCATTATCTCGAGTAACAGTAAGTTCTAATGCAAAAAGGAAATATAAGCGGATAAATGCGTTCATAAATTGCAGGATCTTTTGCACTTTTTCTACTTCCAAAAAAAGTTTTTTTTTTAAAACCAAGGCCTTTGGATCACACGAATCATTGAAGTGAAAGCAGAGAGAATCTAAAGCTACTGCAATGTGACTTCTGCGAAAATTCGGAAGTAGAATTCCAGAACCTCTTACAAGAAAATTTGGACTTCTGTTACTTCAAACTTCCACATTTGGTTGAAGCGAACACAGTTTTTGTTCACTAGAGGAACATTTCACTTCATGCAGCTTCAGACTAAACAAAGAGGCAAATATCATCATGCATTGTAAAAACGAGTTGTGTGGTGGCCAAAGAATGATGATGCAGCTCTGGCTTTGGAAATCTATCAAAACCTCAATTAAATAATTTTGATTAAAACTCAATGAAAGATTTTGAAATTTATCGTTTGCTTGGTTACTCCTTCGCCGTCTCTGATCGGCTGGTTTTTCAATGCCACTTTCTCTGATTTAAAATGTATCTAAAAATATTCATGCGTGATGTAGCTGAAGGTGTTAAGCTACATATAGAACAATTTGTTGAACGCGTGTGAATTGTACGATTTATCATCGAATATGAGTAAATACAAACATCAGCGCTATCACGCTCCTAAATTTGCATGTAAAGCCATTTCCAAATCAGTATAATCATCTGCCTTTCTTTTTTCCTGAACTTTCTCCACTTAGAACACAGGGATTTTATAGGAAAAAGCACTGCAGCTTTCATTCACTCTTTCATTTCTTCCACTGCCTTCGTGGAATGAAGAGCAGGTATTCTGTGTGGAAATTTTAGACACACTGTGCTACATGGAGTACTTGTAAAAGTTAAATGAATTTGTTTAATATTTCCTACGTAACAAACCTTTGGGGCAACGACATAAATTTTTAATAACACGCAATACCATAAATTTGTTTGTCCCACTTAAAAGATTTATTAACTATCAGAATAATTTTTTACAATTTAAATGACTGCAGTAAAACTTTGAACAAATTCTTGAAATTTTTATTCGTGTAATTAGCATTGTTCATTGAATTCAGGAATTTATGAGTTCTTAGTTCAAGTCAAGTGAAAGTGTTTCAAATTCCTATTGTGCTGAAGTCCTTTACCTCTTCTGAGTTTTGAGTGAGGCAGTTTGCCGTCTCTTTTAAAGTTAATTCATTAAGTACAAGAGAACACGAAAACATGGAGTCCTTACAAAATGACTCGTTCCCAAACGACAATCTAACGGAAGACATAATTCCAGAAAATAGAATTTCAAGGAACCGAACCCTACCAATTGATATGCAATTCAATGATGGTCACATTGTTACAATTTCCTTCTACAGTGTGCTTTTCGTCATTTCCGCAATAGGTAAGAATTTAAACACATTTTTGTTGATCCATAAGTACACCTGAATTTGTTAATGGCATTAAATCTACGAACGGATCATATCAACATGCCCACAAAATGCGATTTAATTGAACTTCTCCCTCGTTTTATAGTCAATGGCTATAGAATTGTCAAAAAGTTTGGGTTCCATACAATTGTTATGAACCCCCTCTTTCACGTGGTGTATTTAGTTTTTTCCTCCCAATTACC
>JAHZMX010006000.1:0-15459 GCA_027743895.1 Seira musarum | reverse complement strand
TACGCTATCAATTTCTGCTATATAGTATAAATTGTCAGATGAACTATTTTCTTGAATTTCTTGGAACTATTTAATTTAGTTCAACACGAAATGTATGTATTTCGGTTTGAATTTATCGTTCGTCGTTAGCAACATGGATAAAGAATTTATCATTTTTATTAGGTAAGGTTTTGCTGAAAAGTTTCACTAAAGTTTTTTTTAAGTTCTCATCGCACGAGGTAACTTTGAACTTGATAAATTAGCTCTTTCTCTTACGTTGAAATTAAGTAACGTGTGAAGTCTATCAAAGCTGTGCATTAAAACAAATTAATTACTTAGCTGACGAGGAGTAATGATTTCGATTGGGTTGTCTTTGTGTCTGTCTAAGTGTCTGTGCAAATGATAACTTTCGAAAGAGGTCAGAGATTGACCTCAAATTTTCAGCAAAATCGGTTAAGAAATAAAGGCATGGTCAAAGGTTAATTTTTTTTTACATTACACATATGGTTTTTAAGACCTCATTTGAAAGCGCTTGAAAAACAGAGTAAGGTTGTTTCTTTAATATTTGGAAATATTTTGACCGTTAATGGCAGGAAGCCGTTGAAAAATTTGTTTCGTTGCAAACTATGCCTTGTCGCAGCTCATTCAAAAGTCCTTGAAAAGAGGAATATAAGTGCTATTTTATTTTTAGAATTTCGTTAACCGTCAACAGCCGCGGACAATTAAATTGTATTTTTCTGGAAGGTGGCATGTAGCATATCATTCATCAGGTCTTTTCAAGATCTTTTCATGCAAATAAGGTTTCCTTCACACAGATAAGACCACCCTATGAATTTGATTTTTTGTAAACCGGAGTTGGCTTTGAACTTTATTCTATATATATGTTTAGTGTTACGTCGAATGAGTACGAATAACGCGCTGTTCTTGATCCCCCAAGACTTTGACGGTCCAAAATTGCGATTTTAGTAAATTTCCATGTATTCACTCAGATAAGACCAGTTGAGCTCCTGAGTCCATATTTCAGAATTCCGAATCGAGCGAATTCTGAGTACATCTTCATACGTAAGTCCAACCGATTGTTTTTAAAACAAGCCCTCAATCACTAAGTTTCGTTGACGTGGTCGGAAGTTATGGACATTTTATTTTAAAGCATCATTTTACATGTAACCTTATGGAAAACTGCTGAATTTACATAAAGAAGGTTCCATTTCTCCAAGAAAAATAAAGGGCAGCTATGTGTATTCTCGTTTATATGTAGCTGAAAATGTAACGTTTTGTTCGCAGTTACAGATTTTGTGTCACAATCCATGAAGTCGGCAGGAAATAGGTTTTAATTTTCAGTATAATTTTTAACTGTTTAATACATGCAAATAACATGGAAATACAAGACGACTAAAATATTTTGTGCTTCTTTAAGATTTGCAGTTTCAAAATTCAATGAGCTGTGTTTTGTTTAAAAGCCCACATTGTCAGCTACTTATACGCGAGAATGCACATAGCTGTTCGTTACTTTTCATAGAGAAATGGAACCGTCCTTTATGTAAATTCTGCATTTTTGCATAAGGTTACATGTAAAATGATGCTTTAAAATAAAATGTCCATAACTTCCGACTACGTCAACGAAAGTTAGTGATTGAGGGCTTGTTTTAAAGACAATCGGTTGGACTAACGTATGAAGATGTATTCAGAATTCGCTCGATTCGGAATTCTGAAATATGGACTCAGGCGTTCAACTGGTCTTATCTGAGTGAATACATGGAGATTTACTAAGATCGCAATTTTTAACCGTCAAAGTCTTGGGGGATCAAGAACAGCGCGTCATTCGTACACATTCGACGTAACACTAAACATATATACAGGATAAAGTTCAAAGTCAACTCCGGTTTACAAAAAATCAAATTCATAAGGTGGTCTTATCTGTGTGAAGGGAACCTTATGTTGCAATGCTATTCATCTGCCAAATTCATTGGTTCAAGTACAAGGAGCTGTTTTTTTCTGACCGCCTATGGAACTTGGCAGACATTACAATAGTATTCTGACAACCATTCTCCCGCCGTTAACTCCGTTCAGCTACGTCGCTATCGCTGCTTTACAGCACTAGTTCATATGAAAAACTTATTTGTTAGAGTGGCCAGGGAATTCCGTTTTATGTGAAAGATAAGTCCGGCGTTAGTTACTTAACTGGAATAACCTCTTGGAAGGACATGCCGAGCAGTTTTCCAACGGGTGGAATGAAATTCGTTTATTTCACTCATGCAAAAGGTAAGAATGCATCCTTTTTGGATACCCATTGATTTTTAATGCTTACAATGATATTAGTAATGCTGCATTCATTTGTTTAGTTGTAAATATAAACCGCCGTGGATAAATTTCTTTGAGCAAAAACTAATCATTTCCTTTTCCTAGATTTTGTCCAATATCTCGAACAACAAGCCGATCGCTATGGAAGTACATGGTGTAAAAAGCCTAAAGCAACCTTTGAAAAAATAAAACCAACCGAATACTTATACGATGGAAACGAGCAATGGCTTACGAAAAATGTAGAAGTTAAGGAAACTCTGGATTGTGGTAATAATAAAATTCTAGAAGAATGTAACTAACCTGTGAACCAAGGTGAACCTTTGCGCTAACTAATACTCAATACTACATTATTCATGAAAGTAACTTGAATTCGTCTAAAAAATATCCACTGCTGCAATAACAAAGAGTTTTGAGCTGCTTCGGAGCATGCAATTGACAAGGACTCTCTTTGAAAAATATCCCACTGCCATTATAACAAGTAGTTAATAATTGTACGAGTAATTATGAAGGTGACTGGGATTCTCTTCGGAGTTTCCCCGTGCCAAAATAACAAGCAGTCAAACTTTGCAACTATGACTATGTGGGCGACTGGGGTTGTCCTCGGAGTCACAATTTTATTATGAATCGGATGTGAGAATCTTCTCGAAGTTTCCCTTCCCTTTTATTACAAATATAAAAATGTTGACGTTTAAATATAGAAGGGATGTGGGAATCTTCTCGAAGTTTCCATTCCCTTCAACTACTGAGCTAAGAACGTTGACATTTTAATATAGAAGGGATGTGGGAATCTTGTCGAAGTTTCCCTTCACTTGAACTACAAAGTTAAGAACGTTGACATTTTAATATAGAAGGGATGGATGTGGGAATCTTCTGTTTTCCAACCCTTTTAGTACAAATATAAAAATTTTGCAATATGAATACGTAAGAGGACCGGGATTCTTGTCGAAGTTTCCCAACCTTGAATAATAAACTATGTGATAATAATAATGTGAATACATAAACGGCGTGGGATTTGTCTCGATGTGTCCCCTATTACTACTAGTATAATTTTTTTAATGTGAGTGAGTACGTAAGGGGGCTGGGAATCATCTCGAAGTTTCCTGCTATTTGAATATCAAAAATTAAAATCTTACAAGTATAAAAGTACTTATGAATTCCCCATATAATAAAAAAAATTAGGTCGTTAATTATTGTTACGCTTTTATTCAGGCTTCTGCATTCAAAATTTTCTCGTGACTATTTCTCTCCTTGCTGTAAGGCACGATAGCATCTCGTGCGGCCAACCCTACGCTTCAACTAGCTCCCTTATGTCATGGCTTCATTGGGACTTTAATGTTGTTGCAATAGGGCAAAACGACCTTAGCCAATGCAGGAGTTATCTCCTGTGATGCGAACGTTAGCGTCATGGGAAGAGACATACACACGACAATAGAATGCCTGTCAGTTTTACTGGATATGCACACCTAAATATAGAAGTTTCGATGTTCAGTTTTGTCTTGTGACAGATCTTTCCTTGCTGTAAGGTACGGTAGCATCTCGTGCGGATCAACCCTACGCTTTAACTAGCTTCCTTATGTCATGGCTTCATTGGGGCTTCAATGTTGTTGCAATAGGGCAAATCGACCTTAGCCAATGCAGGAGTTATCTCCTGTGGTGCGAACGTTAGCGTTATGGGTAAAGACATACACAAGACAATAGAACTAACAGATTCTTTTAAAACACAAACTATTTTTTTGCCTGAAAAATAGCACCTTCCAATTACCTGAGTGATTTTCATATCACTTCCAAACCTTTCGTTTAATCATACCTAAAGTACTCTTAAACTTATTTCTAAATCACCTCGAAATTACCTTTAAATCACTTTTGAATAACCTCCAAATAACCCGTAAATCACCTCAGATTCTTTTGTGAATCACATCCATATAATACCTTTAAAACACCTCTAAATCATCTCCAAATCACCTCCAAATCACCTCAAAGTCACTTCAAAATTAAATCCAAATCACCTCCTTATCACGTCTAAGTCACCTCTAATTTGTCTCCAAATCGCCTAAAAGTTACCGCAAAATCACCTTCAAATCGCTATTAAATCAGCTATAAATCACCTTCAAATCACCTCTAAATCACCTCCAAATCACTTCTAAATCACCCGTAAATCACCTCTAAATCACTTTCAAATCACCTCTAAATCACCTCCAAATCGCCTCTAAATTACCTCTAAATCACCTCTAAATCACTTTCAAATCACTTCTAAATCACCTCCAAATCACCTCTAAATTACCTCTAAAGCGCCTCCAAATCGCCCCCAAGTCACCTCCAAATCACCTCCAAAACACTTTCAAATCACCTCTAAACCACCTCCAAATCACCTCGAAATTACCTC
The DNA here is from genome assembly GCA_027743895.1 of Seira musarum. Taxonomy (NCBI): domain Eukaryota; kingdom Metazoa; phylum Arthropoda; class Collembola; order Entomobryomorpha; family Entomobryidae; genus Seira; species Seira musarum. The sequence goes on along the minus strand of JAHZMX010006000.1, from coordinate 10,796 downwards.
TAAATCACCTCCAAATCACTTCCAAATTGCCCCCGAATCACCTCTAAGTCACATCCAAATCGCTTCCAAATCACCTCCATAACACTTCCAAATCTCCTCTAAATTACCTATAAATCGTCTCCAAATCACCTCTAAATCACCTCTAAATCACCTCCAAATCACCTCCAAATCACCTCTAAATCGCTTCCAAATCGCCTCCAAATCACGTCTAAATCACCTCTCTAATCATTCCCTCCATATTCGTTTTTCCTCCCTTGCCTCTTTCCCCATGTTAAGCTTATGGAGAGTTAAGTGATCAGTTTCGTGAGGACGAAGAAAAAGAAAAAAGAGGAGAAAAACAGCAAATTATAAACCTATTTCACTTCGTTCATAGGTTAATAACGTGTCAGCAGCCTTAGCTTATTGTTATTTAACATAAAAATTATAATAAATAAAGTTTTCTTGATAAAAATAGCATGTGGCCACCCAAACACGGAATTTGGAAAGGGGAGAATAATGAATGGCGTGGTGGCAACTCCATATGAATTTGGGTGGATGGTATTGTTCGATATCCGCATTGGTGTGAAACAATCCATTACTTGCGGTGGTTCAATCATTAACGACAAAACAATACTTACCGCGTATGCTTTAAAGCAAATTAACAAAACATAATTATTTTCAGTTAAAAAATATTGTCTTAAGAAAGCTCTACTTTGCAGAGCACATTGCGTCATTGATCCTATTACAGTTGGTTTGTATCCCTTTAAAAACTACAACATGTATGTCCGAGTACATAAGGCTGTAGGGGATAAAAAGGAAATCAAGTTGTCTGAGCCCGAAGCAATTTATGTTCATCCTGCGTATCTAGAAATTGAACGGTACAGTAACAGCACAGGTTGCAATTGCTATTTACACTGGTGATTTAGAAAATCTTTCTCGACATTTTTAGCTACCGCTGGGAATATAACTTTGATATTGGTGAGCAATTCATGTATTTAATCCTCATTTATCGAACCATATTAAAGCAAAACCAGTTAGAGATCCTTACTCAAAAACTTAGAATGGACAAACTACAAATACGTTCAGTGTAACCTCCATATTAGATCACCCAAGATTAGATCAATCTCCTCCTAAGATCATCCCTGTGAATTTTAATTCGTTTCTCCATTGAAAATTACTTCCATACAAGATTACTTTGCTATTAGATCACCGCCGTATTATATACATATAAACAACACGCACAACAAAATAAGCCATTAAAAATGTTCCCATACAAGATTGGCAGATTTGTTGGGCAAATAACATTTCTCAATTTCGATAAATACGAAGTATGTTCAAGTTGGAGAAAAAAATTTTTGAAAATAAAATTGTTTAATGGTAACGTGTTTTAAGTAATTGTGAGAGCTGTTCTTCAAAAATTCAAGAAAGAGCTTTGCCGTATTGTATCTATGTACAAAATTTTTCTATAAAAGACACGGGATCTTAGATAGGAATTTCTATATAAGAGCACATCTATATTAGATTTAAAAAAAACCTTTCCCCTTGGAATGACATTATATGGAGGTAATACTGTAGTAGGATGTGGGAAATTTTTGATCTATGAAGTGGCAATTAAAGTCAGTGAAACACTCACATACAAAGCTGACTTTTTATGGAAACTTGCTTTTTATTTTTCTAGCCATAATAATACTAAAGAAGCGAATTACGTTTCCAAAACCGGCAAACCAGAAATTTGACTCGATTGTTCCAGTTTGTCTTCCAAAGAATAACCATCCTATTGACGTTATTGGAAAAATTGGAACAGTAATGACGACTTGAAATATAATGTTTTAATTCGTATAGGTCATGCATAATTGGTTTTTTCAATAAAATATTTCTTCTGCATTTACAAGGTCGCAGGCTGGGGAGCTAATTATACCGTAACTTTAGCTTTACATTTTAAAGCGTTACCCTTATTACAATGTGTTAGTTATGTGCAGCAAATTTCATCCCTAAAACTTTTAGAATCCGGATGACCCTTCTACTAGGTATAATGAGGCATTGTTTAAACTTTCAATACCAATTCTTTCACTTGAAGAATGCGAAAAACGTGGTATCCACACATTCGACTCTTATGTTTGTGGTAGTGTTGGTAAGTTTAGACTGTATTTTGCGCAACTAATAGTAAAGAATTGAAAACGTTAATGCTTTGCTCCAATTTTGAAATCATAATTTACCACATTCAACCCCAAATGATAATCCTAAACAAATGTTTCCTTTCCAAATGACCAGGAATGAAATCAAGTGCAGCTGAGGTAACTAGCCACACCTAAATTACACTTTTTGGTTTCTCATTAATCGACATATGCATTCTTAATATTTGCTTAGGGGGACTCAGGTTAGTGTCTAATAAAATTTGAAGTGACTTTCGAAATATATCGTACGCTTTGAAAATATAATTCCTTCAAAGGTGGACCAATATGCATTCAGGAAGAGATTCCTGGAAAGGAAAAGCAACATCGTTACGTTCAAATTGGAATAGTAAGCTTTGGTATGTACCGTAATAGTACCTATACCCAAAGGCGACCTTGTGCAACATTCAAGAGGGAGCTCTAATATGTCAAATTTTACCGTTTTTAGGATTACCAACTTTAAATAAGGAGGATAAGTTTGTTGATTATGCGACCATTTATACGAATGTTCAAAGTAAGATAATTATGTTCGCAGAATCATTTTGCATTAAAACCGCTTAAATCGTGAAGTTCGTCAAATATTTATTAAGAACTATTTCCTATCTATTATTTCAGAATATTTATCATTCATAAACTATTATTCCAATAAACACGAAGCAAAATGGTGCAAAGGGTAGACGTATTGATGATATCCGGTCCAGGTTTTACTGAAGAAGCAGCGAAACATAATTTCTTGTGTCGTGGATATGTAAATTTACCAAATGAACATTATATTCTACACCATAATTCTGTAACGTGTACAAAACTGTATAAAATAAATCCAGATGCTATTGAAATAGATAATATTCATGCCTAATATGCTCTTGGGTACACTGAGTCTCTAGATGTGTTATAATCTTGTGTGAAAATGAATGGTAATAAATCACTTTGAAAATGATGTTACTCAAGTTACTAAAAATCTTATGCGACTGCTGATGCAACTCTAGTTATGCATTTAATTCAAAATTCATTTTCCTTGCACTAAAATCTTTCAACTGTAAAGGCATTTGTTAAAAAAATAGCTACAAAACTATCTCTATCGAATTTTAATATCTAAATTTATAATTACTCCAGACGTTTTATTTTGGCTTGCTAGCTTGATCTTTTATATGCTGTCATTTTAGGGAAGTACGCTGGTTCATGAACAATTTTAACTTTTGCAATAAATTTAAAATATAAACAGGCATTCGCTAGCTCGCAATTTGCAGATGCTTAGGCTTTCCGGCAGTATCTCGCATATTCTTTTACATTCATAAGAACCTTATTTGGCCAGCACTGCAAATATTTAAATATTTCGATGCCTATTCGAATTTCGTTTTATGACATTTTAACTAACAGTCTGGCTTGCTGGATGGGAAAGCAATTGCATCCGATTATGGGAGATACTTAAACATTATCCAGCAATCTCTTGCTGCGGCAAAGCCTTTCCCATGCGAATTTATATTGACATTTACTTGAATTTATATTCTATAATGACTTTATATTTTATTGACATTTGCACTTCCTTCACAAGTTTCAGCATAATGAAGTTAAAGTGAAGACACGAGGAAAATGATAAAGTAAGTCAAAATATGAATAATGGAAAGTACACAGAGATATTGGGAATTTTAGTGAAGTCACCACACAGCTTTACTCCCGTCCATTTACTTTTGACGATGTTCTGTTTTCCTTTGAAGGTACACCTTTTTTGAGTCATTCTTTGCATTCTATTTGCCGGATAGGAATGGGACATTGTAATTATTTGTATGAGATATGTTCACTGGGTCCGCTGAGCTTAATGTGGGATTTTTTATAACTTTAATGAAATATACTAGGTTAGTCTTAAGTTCAGGAAAATAGTTCTTCGTTCAGTAAAACGCACTCTCATAATTTTAGCAGAAAATTAGTTAGAAAGATGAAATACCAGACTTCCGAGATTATGCAAGTGTCCGGAATTTCTTAAATAGACAAAAGGTAAGATAAGTAAGATAACCGAATTCACTTCTCCGATTTCCACGATCAGCACAGTGCTTGCGGGAGGTACTCTTTCACAAAATTTTTCTTATTATATTACTATTATTTTTTATTATTTGGAAGTTTTTTAAGCTTTCAGCAAAGAAAGCTGTCAAAATTAGATTAATTGGTTCAACCAGCGTATAGCATGCAAAATAAAACACAAATTGCCCTAAGTAATGCCTATAGGTGATGTGAGACAAATTTGGTTGTGGAAATCTCTAATTTTAGAGAACAAGTGAAAATTTATATGGAAAACACTGATATTGGACAGCCACCAGATAAGGTTTCCTGATACTTCCTTTATTAAAGATTCCGCTTCGAACGTCCTAAAACTCAACCTGTTGGCAGATAAAGCCGAAAAATTACATAATGGATGAAATGACGCCAGTAGAAACTTCTTTTTCGACTTACGACACTCCACGTCGTCAAAACTGAAGGCGGTGGACTGTAAAGTTTAGTCAAGGTTAAAGAACAGAGTCAATTCTTGATCACACAATAGACAGAAATTTTTTTAACATAAAGTCAGGCAAGATTGTGGGGCAATCTTTAACGGCTACCTTCCGTGCCACCGTGGAGACCATATGCACTGAAGCAAGTATAAACGTCGATTACAAATATTTTAAAATTAAGAGGCACTTACATAATCTGCGAAATGCGCTCTTTCATGTCCTAAATCAATTTTTCGCTAAAATCCTCAGACCGTAACATAATGAAACAAAAAACGTTTCCCCAAACTTGCGACTAGACTATGTATATGTAAGTAATAAACGATATGTACCTACTTAAAACAAGATTGCAAATTGCAACAAAGTTTGAGCATAGCTTCGTCCTTCTTTCGATTTCATGGCATGCCGAAATGCTGAAAATGGATTAATGAGCTCATGCGGATAACCAAGTAAATAGTTTATTTGAACAAAATAATTTTAGGGAATATTAGTATTCCATTCCATCATGCGGGATGAAGAATGATAAGGAAAGTGACATTGGCGCAAGTAAAAAGAAACGAGGATGACGAATGCATCTCTGTCATCACGGGTATCACCCATTTTGCCCCTTGGACAATTGCCCCCTGGGCAGTTGCCACACCTAATTTGCCCCATGGACACTTGCCCTTCTGGACAGTTGCCCCTTTGGACATTTGCCCCTTGGGCAGTTGCCCCATGGACACCTGCCCCTACGGACAATTCCCCCTTTGGACAGTTGCCCAAAGAATTCATGCTCGTTGAATAATGTCCGGAATTTTCGTTATCTCTTTAATATATGACGAAGAAATTGTCAATACGCAAATAAGGAGATATGAAATATGCACGACATTTGTATGTGTGTATCATACGCTAATTGCCTTATTCGGATAGAAATGTCGCTTTTTTTACTTAAGTCATCCCCATCTTTGTTGGTATGGTATGGGTTCATGTGCTTATAAATATTTGATGAACATCTTTGCACTGGAGTTACACGCTACGGTTACTTTGTGTTGGTATGGATGAGATTTTCTATAAAAAATGTATAAGGGGCAAGTGTCCATAGAGGCATCTGTCCAATGGGCAAATGTCCACGGGGCAGATGTCTAAAAGGGCAACTGTCCAAAGGGGTAACTGTCCAAGGGGCAACTGTCCAAAAGGCAAATGTCTAGAGGGGCAACTTGGGTAGGGCAAGTGTCCAAGGGGCAACTGTCCAGGGGGCAAAATGCGTAGAATCGTCATCACGGTATCATTTTTAAGTCTATCGACTTTTGCAGCAGTAGCAGTCTGATTTCTGAAACGTACAACGCATTTCTATAGTAAATTTATGATTCCGGAACTTGCTTTTTTGGAGAAAACATTCAATCGAAATTCCTTTATGGGTCAGACGAAGTCAAATATATTGTTATGTTGTGGCCGTACGAGCCACAAGATAGTGTTATGTATAGCGGTGTCACAATGAGGTAGTTATGAACTGGGGTAAACTGAGATCACTCCTGATCAGTATTCGGTTAACAGATTGACTTTTATTTAAGAAACTTAGATAAGTTACAAGTTCCCCCCAGGAGCCGGAGCTCCTAGAGGAGAGGACTGATTTAGCTTCTAGTCGGAACGGGAATAATCATCGCTTCTGTCAGAGCTTTCCATGAAATGCTTGCCTAGCATTTTCCCACGCGTCTATAATTAGTTTAGTGAGTAACTATTTAACGTACATAAACGTTTGGGCGGAAGTACAGGTCATCTATGACTAAGACTTACAGCTTATTGCATTATCTTTTCTTTTTTTCTACCTTATCTAAGTTTCTTAAATAAAAGTCAATCTGTTAACCGAATACTGATCAAGAGTGATCTCAGTTTACCCCAGTTCATAACTACTTCAATGTGACACCGCTACACATAACACTATCTTGTGGCTCGTTACAACATAACAATATGCGTAATATTGGATTCTACTAACGCTTGAGCATAATTGCTTGGATTGATGGAATGCTGTTTAACCTGTAACTTTCAATTGGAGATGAATATTTCCAACAATGTAACATCAGGGTTTGAACGTCACGTTGTGCACAATTCAAGTATGACACAAAGGCTGTATTCACTAATTGTGAAATCCCATTTACTAGAAGTTATTGCTGTGCTTCTGTAATGCTGGAGAGACTTGCGTGCACATGATTCTATTCTGCGTGAGTGTCGCTCTTTTTATATACATGTGTATAAAAGACTGTATGCTGCAGAAACTAATTCCATGAAATCCCATCATAAAAGCAATCAAATTGCTTATTGTTAACATTGCTGGGAATGTGATGCTGGTTTTGACGTAGCTGGAAACAGTTTTCGAAAGCTATCACAAACTACGCCTTTTATGTTTAGGTTTAATTTTACAAAATCGGCTTACAACTCTTCTTACCTTTACTGTAAAATGTTTCTGATGTCTTAATTACATCTCCTCTTTCATAGTCAGTATTTTTGAAGCTTTCGAATCCTCAACGTTTTTCAACGTTAAGAATTTGCGGAAACAGACGGACAATTTACAGTAAAGGCTAGTCTTCCTTTATAGCTTCATTCTTCTAATAATATTTCTAATTGGCTTCGAAAATTAAACGTTGAAAGGCACTATTCCCACAATTCAAGTGGACTCTGATTTGTTTTAGAAGTGCTTATTTACTCTGAATTTTTAGTTTTGGTCAGGTTAGTGATCTACTAAAATCATGGCGATCTCACACGCAATACGGTTCAAAATACTACGAATAATTTTATTGTTTACATGGGTTTCCCTCGCAGGTAAGCAGTGATAGTAAAAGGCATTACCTACTTTGTTAGCCTGTATTTTTCACTACTCGCAAACATTTGGGTGACTATCTAGACTCCGGAAACTGTCAAACCCCTCCAGCGGGCAACTGTTTACAGAAATGCTACGAAGAGTGCAAAGAAAACGGAGCAAATGAAAATGATACATTAAAATTCGGTAAGCACTATTTGGCAATCTTAAAGCCCTCACTTGTATGTTTTCATTTGTTTTTGTGAACTTTAAAATACAGAAAACATTCTTATGGCAAAGCACATGTGCGATAGCAAGTGCCGTACCGAATTTCTAGCTTTCAAGATGGAGGAAGATCCCGACAAGAGTAAAACCCAAAATTCTTACATTTCGAGCAATGAACGTTTCATATTAAAGTTTAGGTTGTTTTTTTAAAACGTAATTCGTAGATGTTCTTGAATGTGCTGGAATTTGCAAGAAGCCAATGCATGAATATTGCAAAAGTGGTAAGTATCCGGTATGAAGATCAGGTGCGGTTTTACTGAATTCATTTCTCATCGTGCTTTTTTAATGCCCAACCTCATTCAGGTTACATTGCTAAATTTTTTTACTGTGACTGCCTATCTTGTTGCAAAAAATTTGGAGGATTCGAGATTCTCAAATGTAGAGAAGGCTGCTATGAATACTTTGGGAGACTGGACGAGCATGTTTATACAAGTAATACTAAATTCAATGTACCCAAGCGTGATTTGAATGCATCTGATCTGATGCTTGTCGATTTTACTTATTCTTAGCTAATGTCTGCAAATTCCGTGCCGAATATACTGACACAAAATCTGCATGGTGTCAGGCATGGTGTGTCTGGAAGCTACATACACTAGAAATAGTCGAAAGTAAAAATAATGACAAATATTAACCGTATTTGCCTTCTTCGAATTTATTGTAATAATTCTTTTAATTTGCTATGAAATTTGTAGTCAAAGAAGTTCCAAAAATTGGTGATACTAAGGTGTTGAATTGTACTACTGAATGCATTAAATTTGTTGGAGGCGGGAAAGAAGTTGGCTACTCATCAAAAACGTAAGTTACCCATTTGATAACTGAATTGATATTAGCATATTGGCTTTTACCTCACAAAAAATTGATCTAAACGAAATTAAACCAAATCATCTTCGTAAACAAGTAGAGTAAACCATTTTAGGACCATAGATGCAGTAATTGGGCACTGTCCAGTTAGCGCAAAATATGCAAATAATACGGCTCATTTATGTTCCCGATTTTTTTGATGAGGAGGAACGATGTATTCACTTTGCCGCAGAGAAGATCTGCATAGATAATGTCAACAAGTGCAAGAATTCTTTTGGCAAAATCGCTATCATTTCAAATTGCTTCCACCCAATCCTCTGTAATATTTCCCGGATGTATTCCTATTGCTAGATTTATCCCCAAACCGGGCATTCCCTGGTACTCTGCGTTTCATGTCGCTATTAAAATATGTAAACTAAAGGAACTACGCAATGTCTTTTAGTTGATTTAACATATTTTGATGTCGTTTAAAGTAGCTTATTTTTTCAACATAAGGTGCGGAAGACAATCTTGAGACCACCAGTGTTTCCCATTTACTGCTGTACATTTAAAAGAAGTATTTCTCGTTTGGCAAGAAGAAACATTTATGAATCCAACCAGATTTTGGTCCATCCGGGTAATTTTTCATGCGCTATCTTCTGGTAATATTCACTCAACAATCGCCTCATTAATTTTTTTGTAAAAAAATTATGAGACCACCACTTTTAACATAGTAGTAAATGAGCAAAAGTGGTCTCAAAGTTTCCTTCCAACTTTTCCGACCAAATGGGCCACCGGATTTTCCCAGTATCACCAATCAATAGAGCATCAAAAGTTAGGAAGGTTTGAAAAAATTCAAAGCAGTCAATAAAAGTTACAGGTTTTTATAACGAAAACAATTTGTATTACGTAAATACAAAAACATGGGTGGTCTCAGAATTTTCTTCCGCGCCGTGAATCATACACTTTTCTATATAATTGAAGCAAAAAAGACTAAAGCCGATCAAAGCTTAGATGAAAAAAGGTTTATGTGTCCCGGTCATTACGAAGTTGCTTGTCGCTGACTTGGAATCGCTAGCAAATACTTGTAACTATGATAGATTCGTAATTAGAAATTGCGCGACCTTAAATGCAAACATTGTTGTAACCTGTGCGGGTCAGTGCCCAAATCTAGTTTCCGAATTTCTGAAAATCTCTTTTTAGCGCAAAAACAGCGAAATGGTGAAAGCCGTAAATTTAAACATACGGTATATTCCCATTTAGGACACGGGGGTGGAAGGCGATAAAATTAATGTAACGTGGGTCTGATATAGAGCGCGGTTCTGAAATAAAACGCGGGTGTAAAACAGAAAGCGCAATAACCATAGTTGCCTATTATTAGGCACCTGCGTAGAACAATCATATCGCATGATTTTGTTTTAAAAACACCAAAGTATCTATTTCCTGCCTTTAGTTTGGTATAGGTGTCCAAAAGTAGATAAGTTCGGTGTGAAACGTAAATAAATAACTTCCATCTGCAAATATCTATCACATTGCTTTTCAGTAAATGAATAGAACGCTGGTCTGAAATAGAGCGCGGGTCTCAAATCGAACGCGGGGGGTTCAGTAGAAAAATCTGAATAAAACGCGGGGTGTTCTGTACAAGAATATACAGTAAATACTTTTGACCATGCTCTATTCAACAAAAAAATGAGTTCAGAAATCTAAGCCGGTTTTTGTATGAATAATGCATTGTAAGAACATTTTACGTTTTCCGTTCAAAGTGCTTTCTGCCAAAAAAAATGTATCCGAATTTGTAAAACTCATCCCCAATCGGTAAAAAGTTGATTTTGAAGAATATAGGTACCAGAATTGGAAGTGATGTGTGGAGCGGGTTTACTCGGACATACTAATCGTAAGTATTATCTCCAATTGTGCATGAAAGCGTTCTGGTATTAGTGCGAATCGAACTTACTCGATTGCATACTTATATGAACAGTCGTTTAAACGCGTCACCCAGAGTATTGCACAAATACCGAATCAAGTGTTCCAGTTGCAAAAAGGAGAAACTCTTCGTTTTAAAAATACATTTTGCGCTACATGCGGAATACGATATGCAGTTTTATTTTTAATATTTTTTAAATTTAGAATGTAAATATTAGGTTGAAAAATATTTCCGCTTTTGTTTCCAGCGGGGTACAAAGGCGTTACTTTCATTTTCAAGTAAAACTGAAGTTATTGTAACCAATAATTTATTTTATTACCTTGATTTACTTTTACATTTCATGGTAGGCCACTAAAATGTCAAGAAGAAAAGGATTACTGGAAATGCGTCACTCTAGCCGAAAT
>JAHZMX010005999.1:0-40986 GCA_027743895.1 Seira musarum | reverse complement strand
TGTAAGAGTGAGATAAACTACTCGAATCAATCTCAAACGTGACGCTTTGATATGTTTCTCCTGACTATAAATGGCGAATTGACTGTTGATCGACAATTAAGCACATACACATTTTTGGCACGATTGATGTGCTACCTTTTCCACCTTACATGACATAATGGTGAAGATGGGACAGATTGACAATCTTCAACTCTTAATTGAGTTCTGAGGGTCCAATAAATAAATAATCAATATTGTGGGGATTTTTAGTAGTTTTCTTTTAAATCTCCGGTGTTCATTAAAAAATAAACATGACATTTTTATAAGAAAAGTATTAACTTTTTTTTTCTTTGGTAAAAACATAATTAGAGTGGCACCTCTAATGACTTTGGATTGAACGATAACACTTAAAGTTACATAACCTTCAAGATTCCACGGTCAATAAGCTTATGGGTCGCCTTATGAAAGTTATTTGCGAGAGATTCAGACAAGTCTACAGACTTTTTTTTAACAAGTAGCATTTTTCAAGTTTTTTTTTCGCTACCATGTCATGTCATCATAAATATGTCTTTCTTTTTGCACATTTTTTGTATGTTTTGTGTTCTGTGCTCACCGTAATTTTTATGACTTCTCCCATCTCGTAATAAATGTGTGCTTTCCCACATAAGCATAAATATGGTGAAGTCAAAAACACTTGTTCAAAAGCTGTTGTCACTGCATTAAAAAAACAGGGCTCCTCTTCTCCTCCCGTTGGGCAATGAACGAACAACTTTAATATTTTTTTACGATTTGCTTACAATGATAATAACCACTTGTTCCTTCCATCATCATGTCTTTTCCTCTAGACCTTTGAAAATCCTTTTTGAAATGTATCTTTTTTACTGTTTGTTATGATTACTTCAATGAGGTACGAACAAACTGAAGACAAGATATTGGTTCAACTGAGAATCCATAATTTAACGATGCACTTATCGCGATCATCATCATAAACATAATAACAAAAAGTGTTTGTCTTGTAGGTAGATCGAGTTGTACATACAAAACAACCTTTCATGCTGCTTATCATAATATGTATCATAAAAAAAAGCTTAATTATTACTTTGTAATATGCACAAATCATCAAATCATCACTTATTTCATTGGAATGGAAGAATTCGTCCTTTGTGCTAATTTTGTTCATTTTTTCTTATTTCCAGTAGCATACGTTTTGACAAAGTGTGTAAATCATTCGTAACGGCAGTCGCAGTACCCGTGTTCTTTAAACTAAACTTCATGTCTATTCTTAGGATTACGTAACCACCGTGTCATAAACAAGCTCGTTACTTTGTATCTCTTGAATGCATCAACCGATTGTCAATTTTGATATGGGAAATTATGTAGAATCAAATGAGTTTTCCCTGCATTTTGAAGGTCTACAGGTTCTCAAACATGAGAAGCTGAGGTATTTCAAGATCCGTTATGCTTATAGGTAGTAACACTCCCTAAATGATGTATCCTACTGATTCTCCTTAGTTTTTAGGTTCCATGCATTGTCATAAGCATCGAAGGAGATGATGATGATGATAATAAGAAGTGATTAAAAATGTTATTAGTGCTCCGGTTGATTATAGGTACAAAAGACTAATTAAGGAGGACCACTGTAGTTGTGGTGTGTTGTGCACTTGAATGGATTTTTTAACTGAAATGTCAGAACAGAAGTCAGCGTCACATCACATGAGTTCAAATTACATTTAAAGAATGACTGTGTTTATCAACTTGTCTCATGAATATTTGTGGATGTTTAAAAAAATAAGAAGGACATTATGATTCTATTTAGCAAATGAGTTAATCTTTTTTAGGTAATTATTACCTTTTTGTATGCTCTACAGAAGCCCTGTATCTTCAGAGTTGTTTTTCTGCACTCGTCTTGTCAGCGTGAATGAAATGCTCAGTGTATCTAAATTCTTTTTTTTGTTGGAGGTCTCTAATTGCATTTCAATGAAACATGACACTCATCGTCGCAGTAGCTTAAGTGAGGGTGATGGCACATGCCAAAATATCACAAATTAAGTGGGAACAAGCTTAGAATACTAATGAAAATTAGTGGTAGTGGGTGATGATATTAAAGGAGAACTTTATTCAGGGAAAAGTGTTTTTTTAGTAAAGATGAAAAAATCTTTTGTTTTAAAGATATTATCCAACTAGCTTACTTTGTCTATATAAATATTAGCTTCTGCTTTGTTCATGTTCACTAATTTTATTTGACTTAAAATAAAATGACCGAAGCATTAAAAAGCTCATCAATATTTAGAAATTAGTCGCGCAATGTAAGTACTTATTAGCTAATGTACCCTTTCAACAAAGGTCATCAATACTTGGGAGACGAAGTTGATGTTGATGCGTTTTACGATTTTCTTGTCAATAACAAATGACGATGACGTTATCGTATTGTGGAAATTATGTTGTTATTTAAAGATGACACTAACTCTGCCCAACCACAATTATAATTAGGAAAAATAAAGTGCAAAGGTTGCCGTAGTCAAATACTATCATCACACATTACCTCAACTCATCCGCTAATAATAAGCATAAACAAATTACTATCACTAAATAGTTAAATAGAAATTAAAAAGATGACGTGAAATACTTGCTTCTTGGGCGCTAGAAAAACGATGAGGTGGATGGCTAATTGCCAGATTGAATTACCGAATCGAAGTCAGTAATAAAGCGTTTTTGCATCAGCTCAAAAGTAATTGTAGTCGTGCGTGATCAATAACGCTTTTAAATTAAACAAAAAAAATTATTATCCAAATCTCTCTTTTTTCTGTCCTCATGCACTGTGGTATGTCGGTAGGTTTGTTGGTTTGTCATTTGAAAATGTGTTATGGTAATTAGCAATTTGTATGGACTACTATGTATCTACTATGTAAGTTGAAGACGCTCATAAATTGTAGCATACCTGGATGCCAATTCGTTTGGTGACCGTGCATGAAGCCACGCTACTGTAGTGAGTAGTTGTTGTTCACTCAAGACATGATCGCAATGCAAAATGCATTCATAAATAACGTAACATTCCAAAGTGCAATAAAAATTAGATGCATCAGATTTGAAGGCTGATAAGCTAAGAATGTCAAACAAAGCTAACTATAACTACTTTGCACAGAAAATGTCAACGTTGTAGATAAGAAGACAGCGGATTGCAATTTGCAATCAGATATGGAAAGTGCAACACTACACGAACATATTGATAACTTGACTTTGATTTCTAAAAATCACTAGAATTTTAGTATGTTCTCTTCCTCATCTAAACTGGAATTCGATGACGCAATAATAAATACGTACAGTAGAAGATCTCTGACCATCTTGAAATATCGAAACATAAAGTTCAGATATGGAGATAAGGAAAGCAGATGAAGTATTTTTCATGTCCTCGATAATCATCCACACTGTCTTCAATAAAAATGGAAGTTTTATGAGACTGTAAATTACTTTATTGATAGCATATTATCTTCCTAAAGACAGCAATCAGTTTAGAGCAAACTCATTGTTTACAATCATTTACATTTGTGCGCTTTTTTTTTTGTTCATGAAAGTTGTCTTTTATGGATGCACAAACAAGACGAAAAGTCAGCAATCCTTACCTTTCCCTCTATGTATCTAAAAAAACAATAAAATTACCTGCTACTTCTTCAAAATATGCCAATCTTCATATTAGAAGGTGTGCTCTTACTCCGAATTTAAATAAACTTTGGTTAATATATCATCACGATAACGATCTAAAAAAATCGGACTAATCACAGTTTATCAAGCATTGTCTTATGAAAAATGCAATTGTTTGTTTTATAAAAATAGTGATAGTGATGATAACTTTTGATGGGGTAGTGGACATAACACAAGACATGCATAACTACCTCATATTCGTTGTTCGGTATCTTTCAAACTTTCTTGGCTTCACAATAAGGAGTGAGCTAAAACATGAACGAGCATGTTTCTTTTCCCTGGTGATAATCATCTTTCTCTTCATCGTCACCCTTTTTTCTTCCTTGAGTATTAAGTATGGCTGATGATGATGATGATGAAGCTGAGGAAAAGTCATGAAAAAAGCCGTGCTCCATAAAACAAGATTATTTTGTATGATGCTTGCTTATCACATCCTTCGAATCTTTGGTAGATGTAATATGATATGGATAATAATATGCATCCCTTTTCATATGCATATTTAAGACCTTATATATCAGTTCCAGGGTAATAAGAGTGCATTTCAAGTCATGTCGAGTTAATTTTTTTTCTGGCGGATTGTATTTACTATTTACTCATGAAAAAACAATTTTTTAGATAAAAAAGAATCCTGACCATCCTTTTACTACTCATTACTGAGACTGAGAAAGGAATTTTGTTTAACTAACCACAGCTAATGCGGACATGCTTCGTGATGGTCAACATAACACGGATGGAGATGCAATTCAAAATGCTGTAAAAGTTATAAACTTAAACTCTCATCATGAATATAATTTAACTATGAAAAGGGAATGTGCTTTTTATTGAAAGTGGGGCTAACAAAGTCATTGAAATCGAAAGAGTATCGTTCCCCTTTTCCCATTATTCCGGGCCAACGGCTTCTCCCAGATTGAGCCATGGTAATAAATTGTAAATGCGTTTGTATTTTTCAAAGACTTGGAAAACAAAGGTCTTAATTATTTTCTAAAAATCTGTATTGATTGAAACAAAGCGTTAGATAAAGGATTGAAGGTGTCGTTTGGTCATGAACAGAAAGACGACAATGACCATTGAACGATCTATTCGAGGGGAATTTTTTACACGTGCATGGATTACAGAATTATATGTGAAGTACCTATACCTCGTTACCTGATCATGATCATCTTTGGCAGGTTGTTAGTGTGCTTTTTTTCTCTAAATTCAGTCAAGAAAAGAAGTTTTGTCATTTTTTATTTAAAAAATCTTAAAACTGCCCAGTGACTATTGCAAATGGACAAGGATTGACTGTCGTAGGGAAATAAACAGTTGATTTTCACCATAAAAAATGCAATCAATTTAACTCATTACTCAAATTTCTCGTTTTACATTTTTATACTTCTCTTACACTGTCGCCATTTAGTATTATAACGAGGAGTCAATTGATGCCAATAAAAGCAGCATGAGTAGCTCTGCTCACACGGATTTTCTACCGACAAGACAACCCGCCGGGGATTAGACTGTCTTCTTCAATACTTTTACTTCTCTTTTATAAATATTGCAACAATGACGCCGGGGAAAACAAAGTGAAATAATAATAAAGGACAATGACTGAAATTTTTTTTTCAAGAAAAAAATATTTTTTTGTGTGTGAAATGAAGCAATTCGAGTGAGAATGAGATTATAAGGAGGAAATAGGTACGTGAATATTATGCGTATTGATTACATGGACGTTTTATATGGTGGACGAACGACTCCTCAAGAGCATTAAACTTTTTTCGCTCGTTATTTCCTCGAGAAGTGCCACACACCAAGTCAGCTATTTATTAGGTATAAAAAGAAGTAAAAGTATATATTTTTATTATTTATTGATTACTCCAACAATTTTTTTGAGACTGACGCGTACACCAGAACCAGATGAATTCCACTATGATTGTTTTGGGCAAACAATCGCGACGAGAGAGAGAGAAAAAAACAAATATACTCGACCTGTTGGAATAAACGAACGACAATGTGTCAACAAAGCTAGTTTATTCTTTTGGATTTCCCATAAAAAGAAGAAGTGCCCTAACTAAGATTTAACAATGCACTAGTAGTGGTGTCTTCTCGTCAAGTCTTAATTTAGAGCGACTTCAATGCCCCCAATCGTCTTGTTTGGAGTTAGCAATGTTAGCATATGTATCATAAAATGTTGAGGGCAATCAGTGAAATAGATATCAAGTTGACTTGATTATGTTTTTTCCATTGCATGATTACGACAATTTCTGGGAACTTATGTACGTACGTACGTGTTCAAGTGGATAACCTATGATCTGACTGACAAAAACCTTGTTTATAAAGTCATTAATCTCACATTTGTTTGTTGTTTTTGGGGATAGGAACAAAGAATGTGCAGGTATATTTCTTTGCATCATGTCTTACTCACTCATCCTCGTGTCGCCTCCCGTTTCTTGTGCTTTTTTAACCACCACCTCCTTTTCAAAATGCATTTCTGCATTTTTTGCACTTATATAGTCCATACATGCAAAACCAGAACGCATCGTATGATCATTTTAAAGTTCTCCAATCATTTTTTTTTGTTTTTCACAAATTACTGGTATTTCGCGAGAATAAAAAACGTACGCGAAACATATTTTTGTGGTCAGATGATCGTTGAAAAAAAAAATGTTTTTCTGTTGTAGTTGTACACTAAAAAATGTGAACTATTGGAATTCAAAATGTATTTTACTTGTTGATTTTTCTGGTATGTTAATGATGTAATGAGATTGATTTTGTTTTTCAAATGAAAGTTCAGTGATTCACGGGATTTCATTGGAACTGGAATATTCTTGACCTTCAAACATTTTTTTAGGCGTAGTTTTTTTTTACACAAATTCCAGAATTCCAAACATTTTTTTACAAAAATTATATTAAATATTAAACAATTACATTGTTGAATTGACCATGACCTTGTAGATGAGCGTTTAGTGAGGAATTTCAAACGTTTTCTTTGAATTACATTTGTAATGTTCTAGAACGATTTTTTTGTACTCGTCTAAATTGGATCATCAAGAATGAAGTTCGTCGTACTTTCATACGTCCAAATGGCTAAGGGAATCTCATCAGTCACATCTCATTTAAAAACTTAATAGCAAATACCAAAAAAATATATAGAAGATATCGCATTTTAGAAGTAACAACGGAAGTTCTTATCGCGAAGCATAGTTTTGAAAGCATATAAAGCAAGCAAACAAGATTTATAAATAGATTTGATAAGTCGTAATAAGTAAGCATGTCCTACCAAAATATTTTTATTAGAATGGCCAAGGCTACTTCGGCATTCAAGAATCAACAAGTGGCGGGTAAAACAAGCCGCTGCGTAGTTTTTTTAAAGTGTATTTTATTTTATCTCTGCCCGCATCTATGCAAATGAGCTTTGATAAAAAAAGTGCATATGAAAGTTGGATACAAGATTTAGAATGCGAAATGCATAAATTATAACTGCATAATATAATCTACAAAAAATTGCTGCACAATAAAATAATGAATCACATAATATATTTGTTACGTTTGCTTGCTTGCATGCATGCATGACAACGATGTACGGACTTGATTTTTCATGTTGTGATTGTAATTGTGATGCAACGACCTGAATACAATGCATTTATCTTTCACTTACCTTTTCGTATGCGATCCGCATTCTTTCAAGATTTGCCGTTACTGCAGAAATTGAATCCTCAGAACGCAACACAACACAACTTGTATTTTATCCAACCTCTAAATTTATTGAGTTAAAAAATTGTTGAAAAAGATTCAAGGTAATTAATTTTTGATTCTTCCTTCCTAATTACTTATGCAATGTATCAGACAACGGCAAAGTTTAAAAACATTCTTCTACAGCTTTTGCAGTTATTTAATGTAATATGGAATCGAAATGACATAATGTGCTTGAATGCAACCAAAGAAGTCTTGATAACATCTCGTTTTTTTCAACAAAGGCCATGCAGGGTATATGGTGCGGATTAAACGTTTAAAAACAAAAGAAAAATGCGTTGTAAGAAATTAATTTCTTTTTACTATTTAAAATATATCCTGACAACTTGCTGGCAAATCTCTAGGAGGCAAAGTTAGATTTGTATTTATTATATTAAGGAATCGTTTTTCTTCCCTGCTTTGTATATTTTTTTCTACCCGTCCTTCTCCATTCGGTAAAATCGTCTTTTAAACTTGCAATCAATTGCTTGGATTTCAAATCGTTGAAGTGTTGCGTCATCGCCTACGCTAATAATCATATACTCGTTCAATTAAATCGCAACCTGGTTTTTTTTTGTACAAAATAATTGCAAAAGAATCAGGAAGAGCTCATCTTCTTCTCATTTTTCAAATTATAGGATTATTATGGTCACATTAAAAATGCATAACTTTTGAAACTAGGTTTTTCCATCATTATGTATTTAATCATTATCATATCATCAGTCAACTCAAATAACTTTTGTGCTACGCTTTTTAAGAGGTGCGAACATCGAACGTCTAATTATGAATCATGAAAATTTCTTTCATTTATCCTTATTGGATTAGATTTTCTTGATTAAATGAAATGTGATACCAACGCCTTTGTATCTAAAATGCTTACCACCCGTTAGCTAATTTTTACAGACTCTCCCATTCCTCAAGCATTTTCAAGAGAAAATCCTCCAGATATTTTCCAAAAAAACACGATAGAAGTGCGCAAATGTTTCTGAATTCATTATTTTATAGACAAGTGCATCCTGTTATTATCACGACATCTTTACGAGTAAAAAAACGACAATGATTTTTTCACATGATAAATGTATCGTAAAAAGATTAGCGCAGATCTAAATAGTATCTTCAATGAAGGGATTTTTTAAAGTTGATGTTGCATGCACTCCCTGACAATTAGTATTATGCCTTTCTGACAAACGTGATAGTATCGGGAAAACGCGCCCAGCCATGTCAGATTGTTTTCAAGTTTTTGAGTTGTTCTGATTTGCCAAACCTTTTTTTCATTGCACTTTTCTCAGAAATTCCTGTAATAATTTTTAGTATTCATGTCCATGCACGCAGTTGGACTTTTTTTTCGACTTTGTTCATTTCCATTTGATGATTATTATTGTTCCTCAGTGGAATGAAGTTTTCTAATGTCGATGATTCGATGATAGTACGATTTGATGATAATTCGTCTCGAGATAAAAAAATACATAATTTTTTTTGCATGTAAATCTTTAAAGAAGTTACCTGAAGTGCATGCACGCACATTTTCAGCAGAACAGAAAGAACCATAAAATAGCCGTAACAGTGGTACGCGAATAACGTGATTTGTAAAGGGAAAGAAAATGAATTAAATCAATACTTTTATTGTTTTCCAATAATCCCTTAAATCTAATCCGAGTTGCGCATGAATGAAGAAGAATCAGGATTAGCTACTCTTGAAATTTTGTTATGCAAATATATTATGCATGGCCAACTCCTGATTTGATTTCTAAGTCAGATGCCATGCAAATCAAGCTGTGATCCCACAACTGTTCATGTTTCATTGCATTGCTTTAACTTTTAATGAATTTGTATCAGAAGAGCAAGATTTTGAGATGATGCATTCTTGATGAACAAATTTTAAGACTTTGAATTTTAAACCAATTTAGATTTTTACTGCACTAAAAGAAAAGGTAGTCGATATTATTGCAATAATTCCTGGAAAACATTGGAGCTTAAGTTAAGTAGTCTATAATTACAGTGAATGGAAATTATTGTAAAAGTTCTTTGTTCTTCCTGTTGCAACGAATTACCGGAATCGAATTTGAGGAAGAACGATTTTGCACAATTCATCGTATTAATGATCTTAATGATGGTTATACCTTGATAATTTTTTTAGCATTGATCTTGACCGTCATCATCGTTTTTGGATGATGCACATCGAGAAGGGCTTTCATTTACCTCCATCATGATCATGATCATCACCATCGAATAAAATGAAATTGCTACCTATATTACAGGATGCATTATTTTGGGTTGCCTCATCTTCACTTTTATTTTGCGAGAGAATAAGTAAGTGCACACAATGATGATTGTTATGGAGTGTGCATTCATTTGTTGCGACGAAAATTTGGAGAATCAATGAATGAATCCCCATCATTATAATGATCGCCATATCATCATCAATAATATATTATATTAATGGCCTGAAAAGTCCCTCGGGAGACATTTCCATAAAAAATATAAAGGGCTTTGATAAACCTTTCTTTCGAGAGTGCTGCACAATTTATCATTATTTTATAGTTTTGCATTCAAAAATCACGCCTGTGTCCTCAGCCGCTGTAATTCTGACGCGTTGCATTCTTTTGAATCTATGGTTAGACTATTAAACTTCCTTTCAGCCGAGTCGATAGTCGATGACATCATCTGCGGATTAGTCTATTGTGATCTTGTCCCTACTTGCAATCTATATTGCATGATTAGCAAATTAAGGATCAATAAATTACTCGTCGAGACAGTGGCAGCCCATTCAACAGGTGGTCAGGAGAATTACGTGATTCTAACCACTCAATCTCAAAATCCATCTAAAATATTTCTTACAATTAGATTAATTCGAAATACTAAAATGATAAGGATCCGGATTCCTGCAAAAAAAATTTTTTTGAACCTTTCCCATTCATAAAGTTTATGTATTACCTAAATGAAGTAATTCCATTGAAGTTGAAATCTATAGAAATGTAACACGAACATAATCCTAAAAGCAGTGCATAAATTGGTCTGTTCTGACTGCCAGCCAAGCCAAGCCAAGCCACTAGATACAGAGGCACCTTACATCCATTTTTAGAATAATATATGCATTACTATGCACCAAGTGGTGTGACGAGTGACGGCTGGCAAAACAATTTATGCCAGACTTTACGACTCCTCATAAGATCTAGTTTTCCTTTCAATCAACAACAATGTCAGACTTAATTTAAATCAAGAGTTATTTTAAGAAGGAAAGATGGACCAAAAATAGAATTCTTGAATGTCTCTTTGCGTAGTTTTGACCATAATAAAAATAAAAAGTATGTAATTTTATGCCGTCACATCTTTATAAATTCCAATAATCTAATATAACCGACCAGTTTGCCAAATTTTTATACATTCACATATATATTTTTTTATCTAGTGCAACTGGATTGACACGTTTCACAAAACTATATAAAACGTTATACGATCCACTTATTGGTGTAAAGGTAAACCAAGTATTTGTGATGCGGATGTACCTACCTATTCGCTCCTCTACACTGATCAGACTCAACTTTGTTAACGTGTTCTTGCGTACCCAATCCTAATCCTAAACACATTTTTTTACGTTTTTACCTAGACAAGGTCGTTGACTCAGTGGCGACAGGAACTTTGTTCAGAGTATTGAAGGATTAGAATTACTTTTACGTTGGGTCATTTTCAAAGTTGCGCGTCTTCGGGAAAAAAATCTCATATTATCTTTTAACAGAAAGACAATAAACTGCTACTTTACTTATTAAAAGTCCAACAGCAACTTATGTAACATTGAATGCTTAGTGGATACTTGCCCAATCATCTTTTTTTTCGAGTGACGAATTAACATTTAATTTTACTCACTCTGTCTCTGTTGTTGCCTGAAAACTTCTATGGCCTTGCCGCTGGATAGGCCAAATGCTTTTCATTTAAGAATACCTAAATAACTTGTATTTAGGCCCTGTCGGATGATAAATGCTTGAGGAATTCTACTTTTAAAACATGGTTTTACGAGCTTGCATGCATTGTTTACTACAATTTTTTTTTTAAAAAGGTAACAAAAAAAATGGTTCGGGTACCCCGAGCGAGCGAGCCCATTACTTAGCAATCGTACCTAATTGTAAATGCAGAACATTAAAAATATACTAAAAATATTAAAAATCATCGTCCCATCGCTTTGCATCACTCACTCACGTTATCCTCATTATCACCGGCAGCGACAACAAGTACTCCATGTTTTTACTGCAACATCATCTTCCTAATCATCCTCATTTTCTTCCTTATTAGTGGCGAGATAAAAACGGACTTGAGTAAAATCTTGTTTCGCCTTTTTTGGTCCTTCCGAATTCGACTTCCTCTTGAATCTTTCCCGCTTAATACATTATCAATTCATGATCACTCAATCGTTTAATGCGTACTGCGTTACGCATTCTCGAATTCTAAACCCTGGAATTTCATTGAAAACTTGAAATATCACTGCATACTACAACTATTCCGCCAATAGTGCAGGAGGAGGTGTGTGTGCAAAACTGTTCTTGATTGATATTTCCGCATAAACTCAAACAAAAAACCCTTTTTCCACGAAGTTGAGGCATTCGACAATATATATTTTTTGTAGTTTTCGTTTTTGGCATTAATGATCTACTGCAAAAATGCGCGTCAGGTATATGAGCTCTTGAAAAAATGCTGTCGAGAGAAAAGTACCTTGTCTTGCGTTCATTTAAGTTCATTAGTGGATGGATTGGTTATAGATGAGGATGACGGTAGTGAAAACATTAAAATTTGAACAACGAAGAAAGAATCTCACATCAAAAACAAGTCAATAAAATGGCCTTACCTCATATTTCAAATTCAGAGGAAGCAAATTGGTTCTTCTTCGACGATGATCAAGCTTTTTTTTCCTTCTTTGTATTCCCTGCTGGACTCATAAGGCATTGGCATTGCACATTGATGGAATGTGAGAAATTTCAAACTAGTGAAGTCATAATGAGAGCAAAGCCCTGAAGTCGGGAATTGCATGTATTGAAGAAAAGGAAAGAAATATTTTCTTTCTGTCCGCCCCTCCATCCGCTATTAAGTGAGAAAAAATATGTAAAAGCATTTCATCTATCTCAAGGTTGTTGAAGGTTGGCTTTCCTTTTTGAATGTGAACATCCATTACCTCTTTTGGTATGTTGATTGTGATAAAGTGATGTGATGATGATGTAATAATCAAAGACGGAATTATAATAAACTCTCTTTCTCAGCTTCTGTGTATTCTTTTAAGATGAACTGGTAATGTAGCGAAGCTGGCATTGGACAAAGGTACGAATTTAAAAAAAAATTCATTTGCCCGTGCATTTGTGTGTTTTTGCGTTGCGTCTTTCGTATAGTAATTTTCTATATGCACAACCATCAGTTCATTATTGATTTCTTTGGTTGACTAATTATTAGCTGAACATGAACATGTGCTGTGCTTAATGAATTACCAAAACATATTCTTAAATTCAGTCAATTGTGCACTGCCTCTCCATAATTTTAGCTGACGATCGCTTCCAGCTCAAGGTCGCCATGGTCACACTCACTTGATGTCGTCACTCAACAGGGATGTGCGACTCATGAAAGTGTGATTGAAAACGAATTTGTTTTCCCTATCGTGCAAAATATGACTACTCAAGTTCTGGATTTAGAAAAAAATGGGTACTCATTTATTGAGTTCGGTCGTGTCTTATTTGAGAAGAATCGACGCAGTATGCTATCCGTAATTTGGTCAGTAACAAAAATATATTTTAGGATTTAGCCACGAGCAGGTCTACGTAAAAGATTTACTCAAAACTGTTTTGCAATAGGTTGAAACCGAACTTGTGGTGTGATGTTGAGCTTTATCTCAGGCATTTATGCAAATTTTGGACATAAAGTGAAACCGGAAGTTTTTCATGGCCAATTTGAAGCTGTTTGTTTGACACAATAAAGAATATATTTATGCACTTTTTTCTTGGCGCTACAAAACAAATCTCGTTTAAAGATTGTAGGGTCCTATATTTTTATATAGTTCTCAAAAAACTGTATATTTTTATCTGTTTTCAAGGTAGAATATAATATTGCACTTTCTGCAAATATGTATATTTTTTTCAATTGAAATACTTAGTATATTGCTACCATATTTCTTCCATATTTTTTTAAATTTTTGAATGTCACCATCCAAGCTTGAAGCAAGGTATAGCTAGCTAGAAATGGTACAGCAACCAGAAGACAACAAAAATGGTTGAAATGGAACGCAAGCAAGTTTGCTGAAACGTACTTCGCGATTCCAACACGATTCATCTTCATGAAAACAGATAATTCAAACGATTGTTTTGATCATGCATTCTCTTGTTAATTTAGTTGATTGTTCACGATCAAAACATAATCCTACTTTTTTTTTGTCAAAAACGATAATTTTACAATAAAAATGATTGAGTGATTTTTCTCCAGAAAATTTAAATCACGACAAAAATTTGTCAAGGTGTCGAAAGAAACCCCTCACAGTTCCTACAGAAGTAGCTAGACGATAAGAAAAAAAAATGGATTCAAAACAAGAAACCGCTGCAGATTTAGCCCACATAGTCTCATGATACCTAGATTAAGGTGGCACTTCCTATACAAAAATTCTTTGCAAAAAAAGTGTGAAGGAAGTCAGCAGGACTTAAGATTTTGATGGTCATCTAATGTGCACACACACGTCTAGCTTACTCAAGCAAGCAATACAATCATTACGGCTTTTGTGCTTCATCATTTCCCATAACTTAACTGATGATGATGATGATGATGATGACGCTCATGCTCACACAAGCAGAAAGCTGAAGACTTGCATAATACTTATAACTTCTGCTGCGTCATAATACTAATAAAAATATGTCCCGTTACTAAAAAAATATTTCCGAGGCACCTGTTCTCCTAACTGTCGTTTCATTTCAGCGTGGTACATTTTGTGGGGAAACTATAACAGCGGGCAGTGCCAGCTACCATGACTAATTCAACACTTTCCCGGTATCAAAATCTTTGTAGCTCATTTCATAGAATTCCAACTTTGTCGTCGTCACTCACTGATCCAATCACCAATATTTTTTTGTGTATGAGCCAATCAGTTGTGTAGATAGAAATACGTAAATCATGTTTACAATATCAATGAGATTCTCCGGACATGTTTAAAAATACAATAAATGTTGATCTTCTTGACTTGTACTTGACATTCACATGAGTTGTATGAGTTTTGTTGTATTTCCATTAAAATTGTGCAACGTTCTCATTGCCCCATCAATTTTTACAACTTAATAATAGTTCACGACTCATTTTTTCCATTTCTAACAAGGTTCCTTTTTTCTTTGTATATTTGTATTCCAAAATGATGATTTTTGACATCTTCTTCATGGTCCATCTTCATTTTCTAGAAAAAAATACTATGATTGGATTATATGAAGTAATATGGAGTAACCATAATCAATCGAATAAAAAAAATCCCTTCGTGATTGAGCTGCATGGACTATGAACCCTGCCTCGATATATTAGACATTGTTTGCCATAGAAATCGTGCCTTTAAAGGTGGCTCATGCACAATATCAATAAGAAGACCACTGCATCATTCAAAAAGGATTTTCGCTTCATTAATTTTTATGTAAGTTGAAGAAAGAAAAAAAATGCAAAAATTATAGACGAGGATGGATGCTGCTGTGATTATTGCCGGTTACTCCTTCACATCAAATTGCATTTCCCATGCATACATGTAAAGTAATCCTGTTGAACTTGACAGTGAAGATTATGATTATACTTACGTGAGTGAGTAAAATTATTGATATGTCTTCATCGACTTTACCTTTCTTTATGAATTAGTTCTTGGATCTTGTTCAAGAAGAGAAATTAAGAAATGTATAAAAAGTTTGATGATTTTGTGCGATACTCATCGTCTGTCCTCGATTGTAATTAAGTGTGTCATGCAAAAATGCTTACTTTTATCGTGCATTTTTGGTCGTTTGTGCATCAATGTTTTTGCGCATACAAGATGAACACTGATAAAATTAGCAGTTGTTGCCGTTGTTGGAGGGACCAATGCAATGCAACGATCATGTCTTTTCCTTTCCTACTAGGGATGATATTAAGAATAAATGGCGTGATTCGGCCATTCGGGACCTTCATGCACTTATTACAAATTGCATAATGGCATTACATCACTGTCTTCACACTTCCGTGAATTTTCCTGGTATCATCACCGTTTCTTCCTTCGAGTGCCTCACATAACTTTGCATACTACAGCTTAAGCAGTCGTTGGTAAAACAGGAAGTTTTCAGGAAATAGTCTCAACATCCATCATCATCATCATCATGGATCCCTTGCTGCGTGTTTAATACGAAAACCGAAATTATATAATGGGAGTGAAGCAAAGATTATTTATGCACTCGTCTTGACCATTTATTTCGTATCATTTCAGATGCAATCTTTTATTTTTTATCTTTTTATTTTTTTCTGCAATAGGAATAATGATGGCTTTCAGGATAGCAAATCACTATCGTCATCTTTATCAGTAAAACTTACATGATAATTCGTTCAACCTAATATTTTTCTGTGATTTCATGTAAAGATGCATACCTTGTTTTAAAAAATGAACAATATTATTGAACCTTTACTTTACTTTCTCGTCTAAGTTTTTTACAAGATTAGGATCCTTTTTCTTTTACCAACCTGAAACTTGCATATTAGCGTGCTAAAGGGTTTTTTAGATAGTAAATACAAACTGTTCTGGTCCAGAGAGTTACTTTTGAGATTTGTGAAAGAGCTAAGGATAGTTTTCATTTTAGCTTAAATAAGTGACGAATAATATTACCACAAATTGGTATTTTTTAAAGAAAATGCCAGTTAGAGGTTTAGTTTGGATGCTTTGCATTTAGAAAAGGACGTGTGATGTGGCACGTGCAGCGTCTCTGTTAAAATGGATAGCCTTACATACTTCATCATTTTTTTATTTCCTAAAAATAGACGTTGCAACAGGTGTTGCCAATGGTGGGACTTAGTAATTACTATACTAGCAATATAAATTATATCATAGTGGTGTTATAATCATAATCTATTTCGTGATTATGGAGTAAAATATGGTGGTCTAGGCGGTCTAACGAATGCCATGATAATGGGTTTGGCTCTTTTGGCAATGAGCCACCCACATTCACTCCTAAAGTCAAAATATGAATGAGCTTAGTTAGTAATGTGGCTTTCCATTTTCATGTAAGAGCGTTTTGTGAAAAATTAATGCAAAAAAATAAGCAGCATTTTATGAATTTATGAAACTTCCTATCTTCCAGAATAATTGTCCCTGTTGAACTTTTATTTTAAAAAAATAGCAAGTGCAAATTGATTACGTATTAAGTTCCCCTTAATCTCATACTAAAGTTTTTTTTGTATTTTTTTTTTTTTTTTCAGCTCCTGCCATAGACGATGAAGAAGCAGAGGGTAAGAAGCTTTAATTTAACCGGAAGTGGAAAATGGGAAGGAATTAAAAATAAAAACCGTTTTCCTCTCCTTCCGAAGCTCCTTGCTATTCCTTTCTAATATGAAAGAAATGAACGCATGTAAGGTACAAAATTTGAGGAGAGCCTCGCTGTCGCTGTCCACCGCAAATCTATTTCTGTCTATTTAAAACAAGCGCTAAACACGTTGCAAAATCAATTCACTCTTTACAATCCTCAGACAATAAACAAGAGAATCTGGATTGCTTAGCAGGATTATTGTCTATTTTGCAACATCCATTCTTGAAATGAATGAGACATAGGAATGCATTGTGGATGCCATTGTCTTGAAACCTGAATTGGGGATAATTAATTGCACCCAGACGAAAATATACTCTTTGAGGCAACCTAAAAGTACCTGATTAACAATTCTTTCCTGTATTTTTTTTTACAATTTACGCAATACACCTTTTTTTCGCTCCTGGCACATCCGCATTTTTCACGAAGAATGATCCCGTTACCCCTGATTATATCCAGGGAGGTAATACATTGTCTCATCCACTCCTTTTTCCCCATAGTTACTTGGCAATTTCAAACTCATGCCTATGAAAAAAAAAATGTTAATTTACTCTCCATTTGTCTACCCCGAGGCGTCCATGAATGCATTGCATTATCCAAAAGGGAATGAAGAAAAGAGAAAAAACAATTTTTTTTCCTGTGATTACCGAATCCCTTAATGTTTTTCAGGTTACTTAAATCCTTCCTCCCCAATAATCTCATGGAATATAGTAAATGGCAAATTATGTAATGGCTCTTAACTGTTGCAATCGCAAAACTATGTTTCTTCAGAGGGAAGAAAGAGTGAAAAACAACCATTACTATTATTATTAAATATTCAAAAAGTAACAGGACCACAAAGTCATTATCAGCATGGTCATCATCGTCGTCATCATCATCTAAAAATCATGATTATTATCCTGGCATTTGTTTTTTTTCTTTACTGATTATCCTTTATTGTCTCCCTTTTCTCCCCGTGACTATCTTCATTACGAAGAAGAAGAAGCTGATTCGAACCACCACTACCACAAAATCATCCTTGTCTCTTGATTCCTATTTAAAACTTATGTTCCGTATTTACAAAAAGATATCGATACGAAAGTTGCAATAATATATTTATTTTTTAATCCTTCTCGTTCCACCTGCGATTTTTTTTCTATATTATTTTTGTATATTAATATGTCGTGTCTCTCTTGATCTTTTGCAAATAATTTTTTATTCATTATAAAACGGGACGTATTTTTTCTATTTTTTTCTGTCTTCTGCTGTGTGCAATGGCAGGTGGCTGTTATTACATGTTTAATCATTACGGGGAAGGAGATCGGATTCTCACAAATGAGCCATGCCTTAATTGTACTTGCCACAACTCCATGTTGATGTGTTACCTCCGGGTTTGTCCATTTACAAAACCCATTGGTCAAGACTGCACAATTGAAAAGAAACCGGACCAATGTTGCCCAAGTATAAGGTGTCCTGAAGGTAAAACACACAAATTTTACAACAAAAAATATATTTTGAATACTTAACTTTGTGATTTAATATGATTTTATTTTTTTGAAAGGTTCCTTTATAATTGTTAAACACATTTTACTTTTTTTTATTTTATTTCAAAATGACAATTATGCTACGAAAACTTTGCTTCGACTTTATTACAGAAGACGTACGAATTCATACTGATCAGAAAAAGCTACTAGGTATGTCTTACGATATGCCACTTGCCAATTAATAAAAACACATTTTTAAAACAATAATTATTTTGATTTTTTTGGGGAGGGAAACGCTGATGAACTGCGCTTTCAAAATTAATCAATATATATACGACTATATTTTTAACATGATTTTTGTTTCAATTTTTCGAATCAACACAAAAATTATAAATACTTTCCACAAAAATTTACAATGCCGAATCATTTTTAATAACACTGTCAAATTTTGGGATGATGGGCATTATTACCAAAAAAATACATGTAAATATTTTGTTTCATTTTTTCCATTTTTATTTCAGAAATCTGGAAAAATATCTGAATAATTCCGGGGGATTTTATGTCCATATGAAAAAGCAAATAACTTTGTATATTTTGGAGGAAATGAAGGCAAACATTAAGCTCGTTAAGCATGATGAATGAATGGATGGATAAAATAATAATAAAAAATAATAACAATGTACAGAAATTTAAATCGGCTGCATCCGATTGACTTTTTTGCACTAACTAACAACAGCAAAAACAAAAGTGGATGATGGAATCTATGGTGTTTTGGTGAAATTGGCTGGCATTTCTCTTCTGTGAAAATGAATGGACTTTGTTGGAATCGGCAAGATAATTCTTTTTTCCAAAATTTTTGTTCGTTCCATACGAATTGAGGATGAAGCTTTTTTACTAACAAGCAAAATGCGATTGCGACGCTTCACTTGCCGTTTTCACACTCGCTGTGACGTGACGTGACAAAAATTAACCCAAAAGCTAGAAATTTGTTTTTCAAAAATTATTTTTAATTTATAAACCTTCCTTAAATTGAACATTTCAATCATTTTTTTGTTAGTGACAACCTTAAAAGTACATTTGAATTTTAGTTTCCCTGAAAAAACTTTTCTGAGAACTTGTTTTTTCCTCAAAATTACAAAAGCAAATTTTTGCAAGATTTTTTTAGTCATGCTGTCACCACCCAACGAAGAGTGTAATGTTAAAATAATGACTGCACGTCTGACGCAATTTTTTACGCTCGCTTAAACTACACTTATTCTATAAATACCAGATTTTATTTATTTGTATTTAAATATTTATTTCTTAATTTATTCTTTGCCTGCATCTAGCACGGTTGCGATAACGGTGTTTTGTATCTCTTTAGTGCCAGTATCGCTAGTGACGCCACCGTCCTCAACGACCCAAGCTACAACGAGTCTTGCAACAATGTCTGATTCTACAGACTTGGCGCCTTATGAAAGGGGCTGTGAAATGAATGGGAAATATTATTCGGATGGAGCGCAAGTTGAAGGCGATCCCAGTAAACCTTGCGAGCTTTGCTACTGCATTAGAAACAGAACTGCTTGTGTCATGCAAGAATGTATTCTTCATGTGGAGGGATGTGAGCCAGTCTTCCAACCTGGAGTCTGTTGTCCAGTACGATATCGGTGTGACTACCCTCAAATCACCGATGAGTCATCTTCGACAATCGCTAGCGTTATTACGACAACGCTGAGTAGCATTTTCCAGACCACACCTCAGCCAGGAGGATGTTACAGGAATGGAGAGTATTACGCCGATGGATCTCAAATCCCTGGTGCCGAGCCATCCCCATGTGAACACTGTTATTGTATGCGAGGAGAGGTGCGAATTGGAGCTAAAAAAATAACGTCAATAGGATTTAAGACGTCAATTTAAAAACATTTTTGGTATTTAGATTGTTTGCGCTGTACAAGAGTGCGGAACTCCTCTGGAGAATGAAGCTGGAAACTGTACCGCTGTTCCTCCTCCTCCTGGACATTGTTGTCCTGAGAAATACACATGCGGTGGTAAGATTTAACTTTTGGGAGTTTACAAGAGAGGATGATAAATTATTCTTGATTGCTTATGCACACGTACTATTTTTTTTCGTTTTCTTAGATTCGGAAGAAATCCTTGCAGACGAAGCGCTCTCGACCCCAATGAGTATGATTGGAGAAACATCAACTCCTTCTTCTGATGCAGCTGCACCAGCATCTCCAGAACAGACTGAAGTTAATCCTGTGGTAGACGCTACAACGGTTCAACCCATTGAGCCTGTTGATGTACAAGACCAAGCGGATGAAGCTGATTCTCAAACTGCCCCACCAACACCTGCTTCCGCTGCTGATGATAAAATTGATAGTAGTAGTAGTGCCTCAACTCCAACGCCTGGTAATTTTCGTAGTCAAAAATATTTTTAAAATGCACATGCGAATTGGAAAGTTGATAATAAATATTCCGGTATCTTTTTTTTTAAATTGAAGCTGACAATGAAGGAGCTTCCGCCGATGGTGCCAACCAAGAGGACGATGATGTTGTACAAACTCCCACTGAGGCAACGGTTCCACCAACGGTTATACCTGTTGATTCATCTTCACCTTCTGCCTCACAGGAGCAAGACCAACCTGACATTCCAACGGAACCGTCCATTCCCCCAGAAGAACAGGGATCATCATCACCCTCATCTCAGGACCAACGGGAAGGTACGACTATGGCCTCAGTTCCGACTGAAGGATCTCAATCATCCCAAGCTGATGACTCAAGTGGTTCAGAAGCATCTCAGTCATCTTCCACAACAGTCGAGCCATCTGACGAAACCATCTTTGGAACAACTACCAAACCTGAGCCAATCCCCTCTGAAAATCTTCAACGACCATCAGAATCAGAACAAGCTGGTGAAGACAAACAAGGTACTTCTGCAGATTCTAGTGCTACTACTTCACGTCCAGATCAACCTGTGTCTGACTCAGCAACCTCAATTGTAACGGAAAGCTCATCCAAACAGCCTCCAGTAGATAGTCCTGTAGAAATTGTTGATATTGGCTCTTCTGAAGAAGATGGTGGAAGACCTTCCGAGGCTCCCGTGTCTACCACTTTGAGTCCACAAGATATTACTGGTTCCAGCACTGAGAACGTCGTTTCCGATGGTTTACCTCCATCCACAAGTTCTCCAGTAGGATCTGAGGATGTCAAAACTGAAGCTCCAGTATCCCAACAAGACGAGTCTTCTAGTGTGTCGAGTACACCAATCAGTGCTTCTTCCGTAGATGCAGAAACAGAAGCTTCAGTTGGTGACGATGGTCAAGGCTCTGAGTCGGGCAGTGAAGCAACAACTATTCCAAGTCAGCCTCAACAGGTATCACAGGATGAGGTGCAACAAACGACACCCGGTCAAGGACAGGTTGCTGATGACTCCAGCGCAGTCACAACTCAAAGCCCACCATCCATTTCCGGCGTTGATGAGACCACGGGTATATCCTCAGATGATGGATCCATATCTTCATCAGAGTCATCCGCCCTTCCTACTACCTCCCGCCCAGTATCAGAAGTTCAGGGTGATGACAGCGAACAAGGTTCTGATGGTGCAACTACCCCATCATCTCAAATTGATGATGTTGCTCAGCCTGCTCAAGATGAATCTGGGGATGATAATGCGGCTGCTACTGCTCCTCCAACTTCGCAACGACCAATCGACATTCAAGCTTCCACTGAACTACCAATTTCAGCCACTAGCCCTAGTGAAAGCGGCGCTCAACAAGATGAAACCGTTACTACTCCTCAACCTGGATCTCCTGATGCTCCAAGCCAAGATGCTGTTGAATCTGAAACACCCGTAACTACATCAAGGCCTATTCAGGAACAACAAGACGAAGCAGCCACCGTACTTCCAGTGTCGTCTGAAAGCCCATTGGACACGGAGACAGATGCAGAGCCAACAACTGCCCAACCCCAACCGACTCCGGAAGAAATTGTTTCTGATCAAGGAGGTTCCGACGGATCTCCTTCAACATCAGAAGAGCCCATGATGGAAAGCTCAACTGAAAATATGATTGTGAGTCAACCCGCCGAAGGCCAACAACAAGATGAATCAGCAACCTCCGCTCCAGACCAATCAGAGCCTGAGGCTACTACAGTTAGAATTGGTGGTCCCTCCGAAGATGAACCCGTCCAACAAACTACTCCAAGTGCTCCCTCCTCACAGGACGATGATAGTAGCGTTGATAATGAGATCTCAACACAGCGACCAGTTGACAGCCCTGCTGAAAGCCAACAGCCAGAATCTGCGACGTCAGAAGAGCCAAAACAACAAGCGACTGAAGTGCCTCCACTTGGAGATGACAGCTCATCGTCGTCTGTTGATACAACACAATCTAGTCAGGAAGCTGGACCTGATGGAACTGAAGCTCCGGTACAAGACGAAACGTCGTCACAAACTTCCATTGTGGACTCAACAGTATCTCCTATCGGATCCGCGCAAGAATCTTCTACAATTTCGCCTTCTGTTAAGGACAAACCCGCTGATCCAGATCCAGATGCTACACAAGCTCCAGAAACTTCTGAAAATATTTCGACACTTTCACCAGTTAGCGATGATACTGATGATAGCAATATTAGACAGTCCACTCCTGCCTCAGTTCAACTTCCTGATGAATCGAATGTACCTTCACAAGACGATTCTCAACAAACCACGGTGCCACCAAGCTCAGACGATACTGCTGACCAAGAAATTCAAGAAGGGCCATCTGCACCAACTACACAAGCTCCTGGGGTGGTATCTGACAATGCTGGAAGCGACGCTGCAGCAGATTCGGCTGACCAAGATGACTCAAATCAGACCACGCCTTCCTCTAGCGTTGTTCCATCCCAAGTTGGAGGATCTGATGACGACGGTTCCCAAGTTCAAACAGAAAGACCTGAATCCTCTACTGAAGCGGGTGAATCACAAGACCAACCAGAAACCGCTTCTTCGTCTCCTGAAGCTTCCTCTGAAGTACCAGTTAGTGGACAACCTGAAGGAACGACACAGCAACCAGCTTCCGATGACTCCTCTGTTAGTGATCAAGGTACCTCAACTGAAGGCGTCGTCCCACCACAAATATCTGTTGAACAAACCACTGTCCCATCCGCAGCTCCATCTCAGGAAGGTGATTCTCAACAGGATTCGCCAGCCCCGACAACTCAGTCTCCTGAAACTGGATCAGTGTCCTCCGACCAACCTGAACCAACTGAACAGCCTTCTGCTCCTGGCTCATCTACTGAATCGGACGCCCCTTCAAGCGATGATCAGTCAGCTTCTACTCCAGGCAGTGCCAGTGTTGAAGGTGGTGAAGTCATTGGTGTTGAATCCGTTAGTAATGCCCCTGAAGGTTCAGAAAATCTTATGATGAAGACCAGTACTGCTTCCCCAGTTCAATCTTCGACTGAGGCTGATACTAGCTCCTCATCAGTGTCTCCAATCGAGTCAGGATCTCCCGAAGACAATGAAATTATTTCTGACAGTGGATCCTCTGAAAGCGAACAAAGTTCTTCATCCCCATCTTCAAGCTCATCTGAGCCATCCTCAGAAGGAATTGCGTCAACGCAGAGTCCCGCGGCCTCAGAAGGAGAAGGGGACATTTCGGCATCCTCTCCGTCCAGCGACATTTCATCCTCATCACAACAGGACGAACCAGAACAAACAACTCCAGGAGTCGCACCTCCATCCGAAATCGAATCAAGTACTGTCGCCGCTGCTAGTCAACCAACTGAGCCTAGCATTTCCTCGTCATCAGTTCCATCCGCCGACCAAGCCTCTGAATCTGTTAATGAAATTATACCTGGCGACCAAGGATCTACTCAAGAAGGCTCTGACAAAATTTCTGACCAACCCGAAGATGGATCTGAAGGCCTTGGTGTCACCACTCCAAGTAGCTCAAACGTTGAATCTGGAATTCAAGCAGATGAACGACCTACAACAGAATCATCTCAAGCTTCTGATGATGCTCAAAGTTCTTCTAGCACTTCGGTTCCTTCCATTGATAGTGTCAGTGAAAGTGCTACAACGCCCACATCTCAGGATGGCGAGTCTGCCGATGGCTCTCAGAATGATGGAACAGGCACTTCTGATGACCAAGCCTCAACACCTGCCTCTGTCTCAGATGCTATCCCTTCAGAACAAGTTGGCTCTAGCTCGACATCTGTCCCTCCAAGTGTTTCCGAATCCGTAACTACTGAACTGCCCTTGGCTCCCTCCCAAGACGATGGCGCTGGGGATAGTAGCGGCGATACTACTGGAGCTCCTACGTCTAGTGAGCGACCTGCAGAAGAAGGACAAGTTGCAGATGATTCGGTAACCACGGTAAGACCAGCAGGAGTGGAGTCAGACGATACCCCATCCGTAACCGAGCCATCGCTTATTCCAGCGCAACCAGAGGGCGGAGTGTCTGTAGTCCAGGATCAAGAAAGTGAATCAGTAGTGGGACAAACAACGCCTTCTTCCAGTGACATTGATTCCAACGTAAAGGATCAAGTCAATGTGGAAGAACAATCTCAAGGTACTACCACTGCTCCAGGATCCCAGAAAGTGTCTGATCAAGGCTCTGGCGACGAAACCGGCAGCTCACAAGATTCTCAAAGCTCCACCGTTCCTTCGACTGGTGTATCCGAATCCTCCACAGTAGGAAGACCAGAAGATATTACGGATGATGACGCAAGTGCCACAGAATCATCACAAGGGCAAGAACCTTCTGACGGATCAAGCTCAGGTATATCTGAGGCAGCTTCTACACCTGCCCCATCACAGCAACAAGAAGATCAAACTGCTGCCCCACAACAATCCGACGATAGCTCAAGTTCCACTAGTGCTCCATCTGATGTAGTGCAGCCCACTACTGTAGCCCAAGAAGGAGATGAGAAACCAATTGCTGACTCCAAACCTGATGATGGTGCTGAAATTTCTGGCGCAGTTACAACTGAACAACCTGAAGCGGTCGGTGAAACTGTAGATGAGAAAGACGAACAATCTCAAGCTACAACCTTGTCTCCATCTTCAGTTCCTGTGGATTCATCCACTGAAGGTGCAGTTGCAGATGAGCCAGGCTCAACTTCTGCTTCTGTCTCTGACATACAATCAGCTTCTCAATCCACTCAGTCACCACCAGCTTCAGATGATGTTGTACAAACCACCGCTCGTCCTTCTGATCCTTCGCAAGTGTCTGACGAACCATCACAGACTACTTTACTTCCAGAATCCATTATGGCCCCAACAACTGTGCCTCCTTCATCTTCATCGGAGGATGGTATTGATGACAGTGAAGAAAAGCATCCTGATGATACCGCTGGAGGAGAAGACGGTGATGAAGGTGAAAGCGTGGCAACTACACAACTTCCTGAATCTAGCTCATCAGCTTCCTCTGCAGGCATACAGGAATCTGAGGGACAAAACGACGACGTTACTACTCAAGCTCCAGCGGCACAAGATGAACCGGTATCCGGACCCACAGTGGCTTCATCAGAATCACCGGCTTCTGAAGCTACTACCCAATCCGAATTTGATGCTCAAACTACAAGCCGTCCATCCAGCGTACCTGAAATATCCCAACAGAGTGATGACGCTTCAGGAAGTGTCACGACTGATGCCCCGTCTATAACAGAACAGCCTATTTCAGTCGTACCTGATGCCGGTGTTTCTATGGTCTCCACAACAGAAAAGGTAGAATCGGATGGCATCGTTCCTCCCACCACTGAAAGCAGCGTCAGTGATGTGGATGATGAAAGTGATTCTACTGACTCATCTGCAACTGTTCCTGGTGAAGGATCATGCTTCGTAGAAGGAAAGACGTACAGGAATGGATCAAGTATTCCTCCAACCACTCCATGTCACATTGCTTGTGCTTGCAAAAATAGTATCGTTCACTGCTTACTCGTTCACTGTCCACCACCACCAAAGAACTATGTTGACTGTAAACCCGTGTACAGATCTGGAGTATGTTGTCCTGAATATGATTGTGGTAAGTTAAATTTTTATTCTACCCTTACCCTTCCTAAAAGAATGCTAATACTTCAATGATGATTGAATAATACAAACTTTAATTCAATTTAATAAATTTTGTTGATACGTTCGAAACTTAGGGACCACCGAGGGATCTGAGCCCGCTGTTACTGTTACACCAGAACCACCCTTTGCTGACAATAAAGATGATACTGTTGTTACCGTTACCCCTGAACAGACTAGTACAGAGTCTTCCTCTTCATCCGAATCATCAGCCCACACACCAGAACAGTCTTCCTCAACCCCCTCTGCAGAACTTCCTGTTACTCAGCAAGACGAAAGTTCAGAGGGTCCAGCTCCAGAGTCAGCCACTGAAATTGGGATTCATGACCAACCCAGTGAAGATGGGGAAACTAGTTCTCCCTCATCCTCTGTTGATGTATTTCCAACCACCAGTGCACCTCAACTATCTTCCAGTGAGCAACCTGCTTTGGTTACAACAACCACTGCATCTGACGACCAAGGCTCCTCTTCAGATGCCTCAAGCCAACAAGATGCCCAGCAAGACAGTACTGAACCACCAGCGACAACCCTTGGCTCCTCTTCCATCCCTACAACAACTACTTCAGAAAGGCCAACCGACATCCAACAAATTATGGAAAGTTCAAGTAATGCACCCTCTGAAATGGCTACTTCTGGTTCAGACATTGCCCCTGAAGAAGACGAGTCTCAATCTTCCTCAACCACAACAGCAGGACCCCAGTATCCTGTTACTACCACAACCACAGTTACCCCATCCTCTGCCCCTTGGCCATATCCAACCTCTTCTACTCCCCCACCATCTGCAATGTCCAGTGTAATGGGAATCACACGACGCCACCACCCCTCTTCCCTCCTTCGTATTATCACAATCAGATCTTAAATGGTGCTGGAGGCAGTAATCAGCCATCCTCTGGCATGGCGGGCAGTGTTCCATCAGGCCCTGGCTGTGAAATCCAAGGAGAATATTTTGAGACTGGACAAGTTATTACATCTACGTCAGGGCCCTGCCTAGAGTGCAGGTATGAATGAAAGCCACTTTTACCATTTTTCAAATCCAACTCATTTTTTAAAGCAAAAGTTTATGGTGTTTGCTCACTGCATTTGATAATATTTTTGTTTGAATTTCAGGTGCGGTGCCACAGGCATGATGGAGTGTGACCCAAGAGAGTGCCAACCAGAGCCTATGCTTCGAAAAATGATAGCAGCAATAACGTCTAGAAGGAGATGAACTGAACATATTTAATTTTAGCTATTTCAATTATTATTACTTGTTTATATTAAAATTGTCACTAGTTTTACATGTCTCATCAACCTAGACTTTTATGTCCATTATTTAGAAGTCCTACAATTCTTTGTATACCAATAGCGAGTATACTTTTTAAAGTAACCATGAGTTATTATTCGGCGCTGCTAAAACTTGCAAATATTATTTATAATCCATTTTAAAGCAGCAATGCATTGAGTTTGCAGTGAAGAAGCTGTTAGAAAAATTTCATATTCCAAGAACTGAATGAAAACAACTTGGAAGAGAATTACGTTACTTAACTACTACTGCGTGTATGTAATTCTTAGGAGAATGATCATGACTTAATTCTTGACCACTTCAAAGACTGTATTTTTCCTTTTTTTAATTTTAAACTCCTTTATGTTCATAATTTTGATACAAGAATTCAATATTCATTTATGTCGCAGTATTTCTCTTTCGAATCTAGGGGTGTAGAGGTTTTTTAAAAAAATTGTTGGGCTCTACTAGCATTGTACATTAATTTAATTAGAAAAAAATTATCGAGCAGGGGTTTAAATCTCATCCTTACTCTTGTATTATTACAAATTCAATGCATTGATATGATAGAATTTAGTTAAATTGTTAAAATTTTGTTTTGTTTAGTTCACCTAAATCTAGACCTTACGACGTTGCTGCTGGAGTGTTTTTTTTTTCTGATGATGTGAGATAGGATTATGATTAGGCTCTTATTGTAATGCTACAGGATGGACCTATGTACTTTCCGTTCGTTTTGAAATGGCCAGCATTATATATCTTATAATTTATAATTTTAAGCCTTAGTAATTGCAACAGAATCGACTCTTTCCTACAATTTGTAATTCTGAGGCTGTACCGGAACACAAGAACGTTTTCCCCTTTTTTAAGCTTTGTAACCAAAAAAAAGATATCATGCAAATACATACTTCACATGAGTTATGTTGTGAAGCTATAAATATTTCGAGTTTAGAAACAGATTTTCAGAAAGAAAAAAAAAATCAATGCATGTTGAAAAAAAGAAGATTTTCCAGTGATTGTAATTATTTGGAGAGGTGAGAAAAGTATTAGGCTTTCTATATAATAGATTTTTGTGTAAAGTTTGTAGAAAATTGTTATTGAGAAACTACTTTAATGACAAGCCTTTAATGTATTGTTTAGGAATAAGTAGACTTAAAACAAGGGTGCCATTCAAACATTATTATGAAGACAAAGCGTGCTACTTTGGAACCTTTTTTTATAAATAGATGAGAAACAATAGGAATAGGTGGTATGTAGTTGAGTTTAGGAAAGATGATAATGATGATGTTGTTGTTTTAATCGTGGCATCGCATTTTTATTACATTTTGTACATGTACTACTACAACTTATATGATAGCTTTTAAACAGGTAGCTTTAAATTTACATCCGGTACGATCTTAAAAATAATTAGTAAATACTAGTTTAATGGAATAATTATTCTGTAATCTCAAAAAAACATATTTTTAGTTGTTTAATTGAAATGAATGTTTGATTGATGAATGGGTGTGTAAATCTGCGAATGGACGAGTCTTTGTATGATTTCCTATCGATAATGGGTAGCAGACAACAAAAGAGAATCCATTTTTTTATACTTTTACCACTCTCCGTGCAAAAAAACCTCAAAGAAGCATATTTGCAAAAGTATGTGGTTATGGAGGTTAAAAAATTTGTGAATTTGAAACGTTCATACTTTAAAACGTGAGAGTTAAATAATGTACAGAGTTTTTAATTTATGTATAGATGAAATGGGAGAAGAAGAAGGAAAGAAGGGGGACCAATTAGAAGAAATAAAAATCCTCTTGTATTGTATACAGAAATTCCTCCTCCTCCATAACGCTACAATTTACTTATTTTTTAGTGTAAAGAGATGATGATGATGACAAAAGAGAGGTATTTTATTATCGTCTTAGATGAATGGGGTATGTATAAAGCATACAAAATATTTTGTATCCACTAATAAATATTTTTAACTCCGACCACATCAAGAAAATTGTTCAGCATTTCATATTGGCCAAAATATTATAATCGTATCCAGTTTTTCATTATGAAATTCTTTTTTATTTCTAACTCAATTATCAAATCAGATTAAAAGTTTATGGAAGGAAAAATATTTGAACAGCTCTTGTTACTTGACATGTCTAATTTGTGATATAAGGTATTTTGATGAAAGAATAAGTAATTGGAAACCAAAATAATTTTATTCCGGCGTTCTGTTTCTCCCAAACTTTAATGAATTTCTGTATCCCACTCCAAAACAATATGTGTAACGCTTTGAATGGAATGAGTTTATTTAACTGTTGAAGAGGTGAAATATATTGTCACTACGAAGGTATACTTTAAAAGATAATGTTGTGAATTGTGAACATTTTACCGTGTAGGTATTTTGACGAAAGAGAATCTTACACTGGATTGAAATGAGTAATGTTGTAAAAGCGTAGCTATAAAATAATGCTTTTCATTTGATGTAAAGTGACTTCTGTTCGTGTCGAGATGAGAAAAAAAGAAATTGTCCAAATCGGTCATTTTCCTCTGACAAATTAATGAGTTGTTGATGTTTTTTTACTATAATTAAATAATGATAATAAAAAATTTAAAATAAAAATCATTGATCTTCTTTTTGTTTCCCATCTATGCATCATATAAATATATAAATTCATGCAAAATCATAAAAAATGCAATTTATTCACACGTGAAATTGAAATGATTCATGGTCAAAAAACATTATTTTTGTTCAATGTAATATTTTTATTGCACGCTAGTACTTGTAATCATTACAGTTTACTCACAAATTACAAAAATAGAAACTTTCACGTTAGTAAAATTCTTTCCTGTTCTTCGCATCACATCATTGCAAATACCGTTCGTCGTTCCTGCTTTTTCTTCTCAAAAAATTTGCTCCAATCTATTTTTTAACTGAGGTACAAAATAATTTTAGACTCATCTCGCCATGGTACACATTCATGCAAATTCAATACATTTCTTTAAATGATCGTAATGATGATGATGATGAAAAATAGTACAAATCGTCGTTTTTCTCATTTTAACACTACTACAAAAAAAATTGGCAAAATGGGTAAAACTAAAATAAAAAAACTAATAAAATTGCTACAATTTTACACAAGAAATTTTTCAATAAAAAAAGTCTTCCACAAAATATCTAAATGTATTAATACTCTGAAAAATCATAGAAAACTACCATCATCACAGGATCATTTAATTGTTTCCGTATGTCTTGGCAGTTTGTCTCTCGTGTTTCTTCACTGACGAAAAATATAGTACAAACAAGAAATAGAAATACATAACATTAGTAGTCTTCCGTCATTTTGCTCTCAAACGACCGGGTAAAAACTAGAAACGTGATTTAACCATTTCATCCTTTGCACAATTTTCCTTTTTTTCCTACACAATGCCTACCAATTTTCCTACGTTACCATTTGTTTAAAAGTTTTATATGATTTTATTGACTTGATTATCGTTGTCTAAAGTTCTTTATTGTATTGGACGAAGACAAAAAAAAGATCAAAAATAATATTAATAAAACATCATTAAAATCTACAATATCATTTTTTCCTGCAGCACCAAAATAGCATTTCTTTAGTAGGTTTGCTCTTTCTTTTAAGCTAAAAACAACGTCGTCACAGTTTAGATTAATAATTACTGTAACATTTTATTTTTATTTTCACTATTTAATCTAGCACATACGAAATTCCTGTACTACACAAAAAATTGCTATATTCACACCTATCACATTATTCAGGTGATGGAAGGTGGATATTTTCGTGACCCCGCAGTCCAAATGATTGATTATTTTTTTCCAAACAAGAAGTTTGAAATTTTTATGACACAATATCGATCTTTTGTTTTTTTTTATCAGGAGGACACACGGGATGTACAAAAATCCCCTTACAACATAAATCTATTAGCTGTACACATAAAGATAAGTAAAAGTATGGACGAAGGAAACAAAATGAAAATTAAAAATTATTTCACATTCATAAACTTCATTTTCGGGAATTATTTAATACTATTTAAGTACTATGCAGTTATACATATGTTTTAGCTCATTTACCAAACAAATGTGTACTAATTACTTACTTAATGTAAAACATGTTTAGTAACAAAACAGGATTCGGCACACAAAATGGGGAACTTTTTCACAAGATTTTTTTATTATTAAGTACAAATAATAATACAAACGTAATCCTTATTTGGGAAGAATCAAATTCCAATTTAGATTATATTATTAATTTTGTAAGAAAAAAAATTTCAAGCTAGCGGGAGAATAGTATCTAGAAGTATCTGTACGTATCAATAAGTATAAAAAAGTACTACTTGAGCTGTTAATTATGACTAAAAGTGCTGCAACAAAAAAAAAAGTCAGGCTGCACTTTACTTGAGAAAATTCATAGGATTTTTTTTTACACGTAGACGCTCACTCATATTGTATAAAAATATTAAACTACATAAAAACGTCGCAGATTTACATACAAACTATATTTTTTGCCTAAAAGATAAACATAAGTAAGGATGAAAAATGCTTAAGAATAATATGGACTCGTCAGTTTTTTTGCTTCTTCCTTTTTTCAACTCTTCAACAAAAAATATTAATTATTTATTACTATTTAAAATAAAAAAAATGTACTAGGATAAGTACTAATAGGAATGACTTTAAGTTAACGCTTCCATCCAGCCTCTTGTTGTGGTGGAGTTTCATCATTAACTCCGTATTTAATACCCTCCAAAAGTCCAGTACCGAATCCTTTCGTACCCTCCACAAGACCTGAGAACAGGTTGGATTTCGTTTTGGCTGCTTGAATGACTCCAGAAGCGAGGATCTCCTTGGTTCCAGAGACCCAGTCGACTGCTGTGCCAACGGTTTGAGAGACACGTCCGCTAACATCTCCCAGAATATCGAAGGCGAACGGAAGCGTTCCTGACAAGCTCGTCTTTGCAGCTGCCAATGAAGCAACCAAGTTCGAGAGAACGTGCAGAAGTCCTCCAGTCACGTCTCCGACTGTTTCAAGCAACTTCTTGAGAACAAGAGCTCCTGACCTGACCGCCTATAAAGTTTAGAATGGCGAATTACATTCAAGAAATTTACTTGGCCTCAAAATGGAAAGCAAAAAAAGAGGCCCATCATTATTTCACAGAAATAAGTATACTCCTTAACCACATTTAAAAAATCTACGAAAGAAAAATATCTAAAGCGAGGTTATTTTTTTCAAGCAACTATGAGCTACAAACAACAAACCATATTCCCATTTTATTTCAAAACTATAACGCAACGCAACAGGAGCCATAGTTTTAAATACAAAGATTGATTTGCAATTCATCACAGTACTCATTAAATAATGTCGAAATGTCATGCAGGAACAATAACAACAGCCTCCGGTTTAGGCGTGTCCGACAACCTCATCACTCCACTCTTTTACTTTTTGGTATGAACGCAGATAACTTACCAATCACTGGCAACGCTCGTCAATTCTCTTTGAATATCGCGTGAAATAATACTCAAGATTTACATACATGCACCAGTAAAAATTTAGATCGAATGTGGACGGATTTCAGAGTATGATTGATTCGAATCAAATCAATGAAACTGAAAGATTAAAGGGCACGTGCTCCTCATTATTACTACCTATAATAAATAGTTTTTTTTTCTCATTATTTCTACGTAAAAGAATTTGTGTGTTGCCTAGTTAAGAATGAGATTCGATTTTTTTCTTGAATTTTTAAAGGATTAAAACACGTAATGGTAATTATATAGGAGTGATATCAAAAGCGGCAATATAAATGTGATAGAATCAGATTGAACATGTTATTTTTTTTAACTGCGGACGATTTTAACTGCGTAAATGTGAATGTAAACGTAAGTAAGATTGATCCCAGCCAACCATATCATAGCACTTTTATATAATGATGGGCAATGATAAAATTGGTAGGCCCTTTCTTCAAATCTTTGGATCAAAATACGCATGACATAAATATATCCGTCGGCATTTTCATGCCTTATTTAATTCATACGAGAATCTCATTATCAAAATTTACTTTTTCAAAATCCCTTTTATTGGATTTTAAATTGTTAACTTGTTCTCCATTACGAATGCATTTTTTTCAAGATACGTGAACATAAATAAATAAAAAACGGAAACTTCCTTTCCTTTTTACTTTGATTTCTTCTCCACCTTTATAGAATAGGATCAGAGAATGGTTCGTTGACTGACATGAGTGCAAAAAAAGAAATACTTCCCTTTTCAAAACGCATATCAGTTCCTCGTTACTACTTTCTGCGTGGTAAACTTTACTCGGATTTTATGTGAAATTGATAATATTAATATTTCCATATCGTTCAACAGAAAATTGAACTAGGATATATCCACAGCAAAATAGCTATTACTATTTTTTAATAAGCTCGTCTGAAGCAGTTTCAAACGCAAAGCAA
The DNA here is from genome assembly GCA_027743895.1 of Seira musarum. NCBI lineage: Eukaryota > Metazoa > Arthropoda > Collembola > Entomobryomorpha > Entomobryidae > Seira > Seira musarum. The sequence continues at coordinate 6,878 of JAHZMX010005999.1, read as the reverse complement.
ATGCAATGAAAAACAGGATGTTATAGTGACAGTAAAATTTTGTTACTTTCAAGCATGTGAAATATCATACAGCTAAATTACATGCTGGACGATCAGCCCCTGAAATTTTCTTGAAAACTTTTGTCAAAATGTCATAAACTAAACAGTTCTGTCTTACTTTGTCATGCACTTTCCACCTACATCAATGAATATCAAAAGCACAAAACTTACGACTGGAATACTCTTGGCAGCCTGTTGAGTAACTCCGGCAGCGGCATCGGTCGTTTGAGCGAGTGTGTCCGCAGCACCGACAACCAACGGTTTGAGAAGTGACAAAGCCAAATTTGGAAGTCCTAAGATGAGCCTAATCAATTGTCCAAATACGTTTCCTGTTGTTCCTCCCACACTCTTCAAGTTTGTAGCGATAACATCTCCAGGTCCGAGGTTGTTAGGTCCGTATGGTGGATCTCGGTAAATGGCAGGATTTGGTTGGTTGGAATATTCAACTCCTTTCACTCCTACAGCATTGAGTTGATCCTTTTGACAAGGGCAGTTCATAATTTTATCCAGCATAGCATTTCCAGTCATGAAGTATTGTCTAGCAATACGAGGTGAACTGGAAGCCACCACAGTGGATTCTGAAGAGGCAGAGGATGCCACTGGTGAAGGTATCGTGGGATTTGGATTGTCGACTCTGCTATTGGAACTGGTTGTAGAAGATGGGATCTCGTTGGATTTCGAGTCTTTACTGTTTGATGCTGCTGGCGCCGCATCAGCAAAGTCATCAGGCAAATTTAAAGCTCGCAAAACGTCAACGATATCGTCCTAAAGATGGAAAAAGTACTCGAGTTAAAAAATTGTTTTCCCCTAGGCAAAACAAGTCCATCACATCACATAAAAATATAGGGAGGCAGGCGTCATTCTCACACGAAAAGATGCCTTAACTAATGAAATTCTAATCTGTTGTGTGAGATGCAATCTTACGTAACATCAACATCATCCCTCATTCAAAAACTGTAACGATTGCCACTTCACTCAAGCCCATCTATCAATATTAATTAATGAGGGAATACCTATTCCAAATGATTGTGAAACTAAACGTTGAAGTAGGCAGTCACAGTCATAAAAATCTTCCACGGACTCCCTTCTCGTGAATTTACCGTATCACGTATTGCTTTTATGGGTGTGCGCTACGCTACGCATTTGGTGGTGCAGTCGTTAGCCCATTTTCAAATTATATTAGAAAAAAATCGGTAAAATATATAAATGAAATGAGGCTCAGTTCTTGCTGGTCTACCACAAATAAATGCAAAATGATAAGCTTTTCAAGTATTTAATGCAATTTTTAGTCTCACCAACGGACTTTGAATGCGACGCGACGCCCATAAAACCCAATAGCCCAGTAAATAAGACGACATTACAGCCTTCTTAAAAAAAATTTTACAGTAAAATGCAAAGAGCTTATGCACTTGTAATATATTTGTTTTTGCGGCACAAATTTCATAAATTTCACGCTCATAAAGTCATTACAACTTTTTTGGATAACAACTTTTTAGAAAGAGAAGACGAAAGGCTTAGTATTATGAAAATATTGTTTTCGTAACGCCCATTATATGTTATACGACCAGTGTGATCATCACCTTGATTCATCTTGTACACATAAAAAATAATTTATATTTTGAACGCTTTAAGGTGCTTATTAGATTACTTTGCAAATTCGGAAAATTCGAAACAGGCCTGAAAGGCAATGTCCATTTTTTTGTTTTGTAGAAGATTTCACAAGTTTGGTATAATTTCTCTGCAAAAAAATGCATGTGTATGACAAGGACGAATGCACTTTTTTGTGAACATTTTCACCGTTTTCCCACCATCTTATGATGATGCACGAAAGTGATAAGATGAGATGAAAGAACAAAGTCATAACGTTTATTTATGAATTGTGATAGTGATGCAATTTCCACATGACATGAAACAATTTATCACATTGCTGATTTTTTTTCTCTCCACTGCCTTCCATAAGGGAATGGTTTCACTCCATTTACGGAAGAAAATAAAAATGCGGATTGGTTGGTGATGGTGTTATTAGACTTGACCTAGTCTATCATATTATGATTACCTATTTTTTTTGTCCATGGATTCACTTGGATGTGGTTCAATTTAAACGCAATTACAAGATATCGGACCTACTAATACAACTGCATTATGAAATGTAATCTTCACTTTTATTTAAAAGTTTTTGCATGAGTGGAAAGGAGGAGGGTGATGTGACTCAGTTCAAATGCAGTTTGACTCCTACACAATTAAGGCCACACACCACAACACAACCTATACTTAAAGTTTACTGAGTAAGTGCATGCAAAAAACCACACAAATCGCTCATTTAAAAAAGAATGTGATTTGATAAATAAAGCGCAAAGAAAATTGTCATAATGATGATGAGAGACTTGACTTGGGTAGTCCACACGCGAAACCTTTGATTTTTTTTAAAACAGTATTTGAAATGAATGGACGATTTAGGGAATATCACAGATGCCTACTCGATGCGGTACACTATTAATATGAGAATTTTGTTAAATGATAGCCAATTTAGTTGAGGAATACATAAAAACCACTCTTTTTCTTCCAAACGCAAACTAACTAGGTAAAGGCCACAAACGATGTCAGAAGCCGCGACTGCAAATGGAGGGGGATTATAGCTTTATCATCGCCTCAGAATTTACTTACAACTACAACTCGTCTCCTTCTCCAAATAAAATTGTTTAAACCTCAACTTCAAAGGTAGGAATTAAATTGGCACTCTAAGTAGCAAAGAGTACATGAGGTGACCAGCGGAAAATGTTTTTTTTCTTTTATTGCTTGAGTATCAGATATGTATCAATTACGTTATCATGGGAGCACAATTATAAAATGATTAATTGAATGCAACAATAAAAAAGAAATCAATTAACTTACTTCTCTCGCTTGAGCAGTCTGTCCCTCCGTGCTGGACGAAGAAGAAGATTTTTCTGAGGTGGACGACACGGATGATGAGGCGGATGCTGCATTGTCCTCTGCGCGACGCTGTAGTCTTTTCTGAGAGAATTCTGCTTGAGATAGCAGGTCTGAATTTGGTTTGTTATCGTCCAAATCAAAGGACACTGGAACTGCATTTACTAAAACGGCTAGCCAACCTGTGGCCGCTATTATTGCAAAAATTGTCAGCCTCATTATGACTCTTTTGGTATTTACAAGGAAAGATGGAAGGTGATGAAGATCAACCGAATTGGTAGACGACTCGGTTCAGTTGACGTTGATCCTATATCCTTCAACGGTTAAATGACGGTGGATTACTCCAACACGTTCTGGAAACGAAACAAAACACAACTTTTAAAACAACTGTCACAACTCTCACAAGAAAAACAGAAAAACTATATTACTTAGAATAAAATAAATCTCGTACCAAAAATCATGATTGATTTACGAAAATTGATCGTCATTGATGACGACCGATAGGAAAATGAAGAAAAAAAATTGACTTGTTTATTTCTCAGTCTTATCAAGTGCTCCAAGGGAGAAGTGAATTAAAATTAAGTCTCTACCGTATACCTTAGAACTACGAATGAAACAGTTTAATTGTCAATGGTATCGTGTCAATTACCACTTTACTATTCCACCACCACTCCATCCCCCTCCCACGACTAGGTGTACCAACATTGGAGCATAAAGTACTTTGCGTGCCTCAAAATCAAGAGTTTGTACAAACGAAAATTTTTTTGAGTGAGTTTGCACTACTGTATAAAGTAAAATATTGGAGTCAAGAGCATGAAACAACATCTCATAATACATTATAAAATATTTATTTTAGCAAACACGTTTGATTCATCATCGTCATCACTACCACGATCTTCGTCATCGTATCAGCTTGGTAATCGAACTAAAATCGTATGCAAGCATGCAATAATTGCAATAATAATGCAATAAACTACGAAAAAAATATTGCGTAAAATTTCGTAGCATTTTTTTCATACGTTCTTTTTGCACCAGCAAGGGCTAACGACTAACGACGACACTGACTCACGTAACAAACAGAAGTGCGTCAAAACGTTAAGAAAAAAAAAAAGACTTTTATTATTCTTATTACGCATACATTTTCAAGTGCCACAAACGGTAGTCAGGTAAGTAAGGTAGTGAGCGAACAGGTGAGTAAGTCTAATGTAACGACATCTTTACATTTTTATTTTTAGAGGTGTAAAGCCAAGATAGGCAACTGACGAGTAAAGACTTTTTTAAGCTAATAATTCCTACTGACTTATTGACATGTTGGTGGTAGTCAAGAAACAATTGAGCAAATATGAAGGATCAAGTTTACTTCTAACTCCTCTTACTCTTGCGTTGCGTAACATCCCATAACTCTCATTCTCATTTTTTGGCAGCTGCTCGATGAAATTGCAAACTTTTGGGAATTCTAGGTCTGCTTCCTGTATTTGTCAAGTGTATTTTTCGGGAAAGGGTACAGATTTCTTCCAGTAGTGTTGCAACTTGCAAACTTGCATTGTCGTGTGGTCATTAAATTGTCAACTTGGTAGAGATTCAAAATAGAAGAATTTGATGCTTATCTGCCCTTCACATATATGGAAAATGTTTTTTTTTAAATTGACACTTTGCAGCTGGCAAATGTGTGTATGTAATACAAATTGAGCGGCAGCGCCGTCAAATCCACGTCAGATTTAGTGACAACATACATTAAAGTACTTATGTGTCTTGTTCAATCAAGATATGGATCATTTAACGATCAGTTCATAGGTCATGTCTTCTTTGTCTATACGCTGAAGTGAAATGGATTCCTGCAAACAATATTGATCTACTCTGCATCTGCTTGGTCAACAATTGTCAGGAGTTTTTATTGTTGTCTGCTTTTACAGTCTAGTTAACATATCATGCCGCAATCCAAAATCACCATAACGTACTTAACAGAACCGCATTTTTCGATAAGCATACGTCGAATTGATTTGGATATATAGCTCTACCCTCCTCCTCCTTCTCTAATATATTTTCATTTTTATTGGAGGGAATTCGAGTATCTACAATTTCAACAACGTAACAAACAAAAACAAAAATCATTAAGGCCTACCTACCGGGTCACACTATAAAAAATTGTAGCTGATGATGATGATAATATATAAATAATAATTAGTGCCTCGTATAATCTCCAAATTTATTTGGATATATAGTATTTATGCAACTTTAAAATATTATACTATATGAATCGTTAAGCTATTAGTTTACAACGGACGGCGTTTTCATGATTATCTTACGTCTGCATTTGTTTGGAGAGGAACAAGAGAAGGGCCAAGAAACTCGTTTCTCATTTGAGTTAGGTATGTACTATGCGCACCTTAAACTTACTTGCCTTAAAGTTGTGCCTTCATTAACTTATTACAAGCAAGCAAACAGGCAACGCAGCGTAAGAGAAGTCTGCTTCCTTGTAAGGGCTCCCTCATGTGTGCAGTGATTGTTGAAATTGTTGAGTTATTATCATCACATCACATAACAATGTGGGCATTGTGAGCCACAGTTGTAGTTGTAGTGAGGGAGGTGTTGCGAAGAATAACTACAAATATGTTGGTTCATACTTTATATTCCTCTTTCCAATCATGGTATGCACTTGGTTAGGATATTTTAAAAAATGCTACTTTTTTGTTTTTGCTTATGTTTTTTTTTTTGTTCTGGTTATGTAACAATAAATAGATGAATGAGCAAAGTAAGTTGCAAACCTTCACTGACTCATTCATCTTATGCAATCATTTTTGGCATGCACAATACCACTGCCAAAATAAGTATTCAATTTTAGGTAAAGTAAATATATCATAAATAATAATAATATTTTGAAGAATGCTTGTGAGGGCAGTCTTTGAAACTTTGAAATTGAACTTAGATACTCTTTCCGAAAAATATCTGGATTGTTTGAGCGGGGAAAGTTGGTTTTGCAAAACCGGATGCGAATTTTGATTCCAAATTTTCTCTAGGCAACAACTACACGACGTGTGACACTTAAAGGTGTCAGTGTTAATACTTTCGTCCACGTACGATCATTCTTCATTAAATTATAAATTACCAAACCTGCTCAATGTTAATTTAAAAACGTTTAGTATGCAAACCAAACAAATGAGACTAGTTTTAAAAATTTTGGGGACTCATTATTAGAAACTCAGCTTCACCTTCTCCCTGCCTCCGGCTTATCCGCAAATATTGAAACATGTCTAAATAAAAACATAAAGAAGGAAAAGGAACAGTAGGATCAGCGAAGATAGCAATGAACTTTTAAAAAAATGAAAAGTGTTTCAGTGCTTATTTCGAAATAAAAATGGCAAGTGAAACTCAGATTATGTTTATGTTACGTCTATCAACATCAACAATAACAAATTAGGTATTATGATATGATTGGTAGAACAAAATATGAAATACATGCATAATCATAGACAATTTTACGTATGCAAAACTTTTACAAACCAAAGCTAGAAATACCTCACTGACTGAGGTCATGCATGCCTTCAGGCACAGACTAGACTTAAGCACTACTGCTATCTTAACAGTGAGCAAAAAAGAGGGAAAAAACGAGCTTCCATTTCTGTTATCACTTATCATTCATTTTTATTTCACTCCGGTACGCAATGCAATGTAAGCTTATAATTTAACTGATTATGTGAGTGAGGGAATGTTTCACTTTCTGAGGTTTTTCTTTCCGTGCATACTTACGCACTACAAGCGAGCTTACTCGAAAGAATGTCTTAGTTAACTTCCTCCTTTTTATTGCAAAATTTACGTGTTTTATCAGCGTCTTCTGTAATAAAAAAATGTTCAATAAAAATGGTTGGTGTTGTCACAGTCGTCATTGCATAGTAAGTAAGTAAGTAAGTAAG